>PJEM01015297.1:0-30729 GCA_004023845.1 Helogale parvula | reverse complement strand
ATTGACCACTACTTCTGTGACCTCCATCCCTTATTCAAGCTTGCCTGCACAGACACTTCTGTGGAGGGGGTTATTGTGTTGGCCAATAGTGGATTAATCTCTGTCTTCTCGTTCCTCATCTTGGTGTCCTCCTATATTGTCATCTTGTTCCACTTGCGGAACCATTCTGCAGAGGGGAGGCGCAAAGCTCTCTCCACCTGTGCCTCTCACATTACAGTGGTCCTGTTGTTCTTTGGACCTGCCATCTTCCTCTACATGAGACCCTCCTCCACCTTCACTGAGGACAAACTGGTGGCCGTGTTCTACACAGTTGTCACCCCCATGCTGAACCCCATCATCTACACACTCAGAAATGCAGAGGTGAAATATGCCATGAGGAAGCTGTGGGAGAAGAAAGTGAACTCAAGATCGGGATAAAAATGAAAACAAGAAAAAAACGTTCTTAAGAATAGGACTATTTATGCATTCTGTTTTTGGTTAAATGTAAAGAATAGAACAAAAGTTAACTTACTCATATTTGTGTGTCTGTGTGTGTGTGTGGTAGTTAAATGAGCCCCTTACACTCCATGTTATCATTTATAGCTCTTCTGTTGCTGTCTGTATTTTGAAGAATTTTCAGAATGAGCTGCATTTCTTTTGTTGTCCTTAGTGCTCAGTGCCCACATTTCAGGCGGGATCATCTAGATTGGAATTTCCGACTGGAGTTCCCACCCTATTATCTACCTGTACAACCTTGGTTCCATGCATTTTGCCTTTTGGTGTTAGCATGCTGTGGTGTGTGCAAAGTCTGTGGACTTGGAGAATGAAGTCTGTGTTTTGCTCTGTCCTTTCCTACTGATGAGATCTTGTGGGAGTCACAGGAAAACTTTTTTACTTCATTTGGTGTCCCTACCCCATTAATCTAATTCCAATGCCTAAGATTCCATAATAGGAGCTTTATCATAATACAGTAGGGGCATTGCTAGAATGGCAGTGTCTCTTGGAGGTGGAATACAAATGCTTATGTTTGTCATATCTTCGTGATGCATTGATTCCTTTATCCCTATACAATTTTTTGTCCTTTGTTACCATTTTTGGCTTAAAATCTATTCTGTCTGATATAAGATAGCTACCCTTGTTTCTTTTGTTTTGGAATTTCTTTTCTATTGATTTACTTTGAGCCTATACTTGCCCTTAAATCTGAAGTATGTCTCCTGCAGACACATAGTTGGGTCTTTTTTCCTTATTCCCATTAGTCACTATGTGCTTTTTGATTGAATTTAATACATTAACATTTAGAGTGAATTACTGATATATAATAAGCCTTGTGTTTATCTTATTAATTGCTTTATGGCGGTTTTGCATTTTCATTGTTTCTTTCTTCTGTGTCTGACAACCTTTGTGTTTTTTAGATGTTTACTTTCTTAGAGAGAGAGAATGAGATTGAGTGGGGCCAGGGCAGAAAGAGAAGGGGCTTGATGTCACAAACCATGAGTTCAGGGTCTGAGCTGAAATCAAGAGTCAGATTCTTAAATGACTGAACCCCCTAGGTGTCCCTACTTCTGCCTACCTCTGTAAAATGGTAATTTTCTGTGGTGGTATGCTTTTGAGAATCTACTCTGGGTTTTTCCTTTGTTGTTACCATGAGGCTTACATAAAATATCTTATAAATAAAACAATCTATTTTAAGTTGATAGCAACTTAACTCAATTGCGTATAGGATATTCATGCTTTACTCCTCTACTTTGTATTTTTGATATCACAATTTACCTCTTTTTTGTTGTATTCATTAACAAATTACTCTACATATTGTTATTTTAATACTCTTTCCTTCAACTCTTACAGTTAAATGATTTTCACATCATTGAATTATAGAATTAGTTTTCAAAATCTGACTGTATATTTCACCTTACTATTGTGTTATATAATTTGGTATGGTTTTGTGTCACTAACTTACATCTGTTCATTTCAGCTTGAGCATTTCTTGCAAGGCAAGTATCTGGGAAATATTTTAGGAAAGTATATCTACCTTTATTTCTGAAGGACAACTTTGCCAGATGGAATATGCTTGGTTTTTTTTTTCCCTTCAAAATTTGAATGTGTCCTGTTGCACTTTCCTGGTCTGTAAGATTTCTTTTGAGAAGTCTGATAGCTTAATGGATATTCTTTTGTAGGTTACAATCCTTTTCTTCCTCTGGTTGCTGTTAGGATTCTCTTTATCTTCAGTTTGGCATCTTTAAACAATGTGTCTTAGAGAAAATCACTTTACATTGATTTAATCAGGTGATCTATTAGCTCTTGTACTTGGATGTCCAGGTGTCCTCAAGTTTGAGAAGTCACTTTTCTGTCTATAAAATTTTCAGAAAATAAAGTTAAGAATCAAGGCAACAAGGTAGGTTCATTCACTTAATCTTTATGAAGCATAGTGTGGAATTATTTTCAAAAAGAGCTTATTATTTTGTACTAGATGGCTACTCCTCTTACATTTTAGCCTCTGTGCTGTTATAGGACATCCACAGTGATACTTTTGTTCTGAAATAGATGTAGTAGCAGATCGAGAATTCAGGGATCAAATAAAAACTCATATTAACATCTGAGTTCCAAGCCCTGGACAAGGGCAACATAGGTCATAAACTTATGGATAATATAATCGTTGGTGACAAAGAGGTGGAGACAAGATTTCAAGTCATTGAGGCATGTCTGCCACGGGCTTCTTTCCATGGCAGCCCAGTTTGGCCGACTCCAGAAACCTCCTCACCCTTCCTGGACTTCTAAGCTCTGCTCAGACTGTCTGCAGAAATGGCACCCATGGAAGATGGAGAACTGAGTCGGACCACATCATTGTTCATTTTCTTGCTGGTGTATTTTTTTAGATCTTGCTCCTCAGGTTTGCTCTGTGTGTGTTACAAACAGGAATCCCCTTTCTCTTTGTGACCCCCACTCCCATTCTGGAAGCAGGTCGTGGTGGGCAGCGGAGGAGGAGCCTGTGTGAGAGGAGAGTGAAGCAGGTGTTGGGCAGAAGCCCTGGAGCCCCGTCTAGTCCAAGCTTGGTCCGAAGGGCCGTGTTGTTCTGGGTCCAGATTTCCCTTCTATAGGGGAGGATTCCAAGAGCTTCCTTCCAAATCAAACAGCTGATGGTGGCTCAGTGAGGGAGCTAGCAGGAGAGGCCCCACTTGACTCCTCTGGTGAGGGATATTATTGGAGGTAAAGTGGAAGAAAAGGATGCTGGAAAAGGCTGGTTAGAGCAATCATATTTGTAAGAACGCACAGAACAAGGAGTTCTATGACAGAAGGGCTTAATGAGAAATCAATTAGACAGATTTATTGTGAAGATTTAAAAAATGGTCACCGATGTTGTTTATAGGGGCCAGTGTGTTTAGGCTTCTCAGTGCATCACTGTTTAGGATTTCTTTTTCTTTTTCTTTTAAGTTTATTTATTTATTTTTGAAAGAGAAAGAACAAGTTGGGGAGGAGCAGAGAGATGGGGAGAGAATCCAAAGCAGGCTTCATGTTGTCATCACAGAGCCCAATGGCTCAAAGTCACAAACTGATATTGTGACCTGAGCCAAAACCAAGAGTTGGATGCTTAACTGACTGAGCCACCCAGGAAACCTCCTGTTTAGGATTTCTTAACCATATAAAGCCTGGAAATGTGTTGAGAACACATAGTGATCTTTCAGAGTCTTTCCTTGGCCATGCCAATTAAAGAGTCAGAATTAAAGTGACCCTACGGATGACATGTTATTGCCCTGTAAATGGTTTACTGGTCTGATGATCTCTTTATGCAATTATATCTCAAATGTTTTCCATTTTGATTTGGAGTTTCATTTTTTAAGTTTTTATTTAAATGCCGGGCAGTTATTTTGTGTGTACGATGTCGTGATGGAATACTTTGATACACCACCCAGTGCTCTGAACAAGGGCCTCCTTAATTCCCTTCACCAATTTAACCCTCCCCCACCAGCCTCCCCTCTGGTAACCATCAGTGTGTTCTCTACAGTTAAGAGTCTGGATCTTGGTTTCTCTCTCTTTTTCCCCCTTTGCTTGTTTTGTTTCTTAAATTACACATATGATTGAAATAATATGGCATTTGTCTCTGAGTGGCTTATCTTAGCATTATACTCTTTAGCTCCATCATTGCAAATGACCAGATTTTGGTTTTTTTAATGGCTGAGTAATATTCCATCGTATAATACCCCACACCTTCTTATCCATTCATCAATCGATGGACACTTGGGCTGTTTACATAATTTGGCTATTGTAGATAATACTGTTCTAAGTATTGGGGTACATGTATGCCTTTGAAGTAGTATTCTTCTGTACTTTGGGTAAATACTTAGTGTAATTGCTGGATTGTATTAGTTCTATTTTTAATTTTTTTAGGAGCCTCTGTACTATTTTCCATAGTGGCTATGAATGTAGCATGTAGTTAATAGTTTTAAATGGTCCATTATTGTTAGTAATTTTTGCATCTGTTTATGAAATACTGTCTTAGGTAAAGATCAGGAAGATATTAATTGATATTTTATTTCAAATGCATAATGTGCCTTTTTCATTTAAGTCCTTATTCCACTTGAAATTGATAGGGATTATCTGAGGAAAGGCTTCAATTTTATTTTTTCATACATGGAATGCCAAGTGTTCTATCATAATATCTATATCAAATTTCTATATTTGCATGAGCCTGTTTTGGGGCCAACCCTATACTCTCTCAATTACTGTAGTTTATGTCTAGATATATTATATTGTAGGACACATTTCTCTCTCTCTCTCTTTCTTTCTCTCTCTCTCTCTCTCTCTCTCTCTCTCTCTCTGTGTTAAAGAATATCTTGTCTTTTTGAGTCCTTTTATCTTCTGGAAAGTTTTAAATCTGAATTGTTAAATTCCACAAAATAACTTACTGGGATTTTGTTTGTATTGTTCTATAGATTGCTCTGGGAAGAACTTACATTATGAGATTTGTGTCATTATTTTCACAGGTATATGATAGGCCTGATTTGGTTATGTGTTACTGTAAATAAAGTCCTCTGAAAAATCGAAAGGCATAGAGTTCTGTGACTGATAAGTGACTTAATGAAACATTTGTTCCCAGGGAAACTGTAAAGAGAGTAGAGGAAGCAAGATAGAGGAGAAAATATAAATAAGGGTGCTCTTTCAGGTAAATTGTAACAGAGGGTCACTTCAGACTGATTTTGCAGGACTTTGGAGTGTAAATTATGTCTAGAGTCTTATTAGAAGCAAGTGAGTGGAGTTTTGATATTCCCAGACTATTAATATATATTTTCAAGGTTTTTTACATTTTATTTTGAGAAAGAAAGAGAGAAAAGGGAAGGGGCATAGAGAGGGGGGAGAGAGAGACAATTCCAAGCAAGTATTGCATTGTTACCACAGAGCTTGAACTGTGAGACCATGACCTGAGCCAAAATATAAAATCAGATGCTCAAGTGACTGAACCATCTAGATGCCTCAATATTCCCAGATTCTTTAGACATTAGCTAAGGGTTTCTCTGGGTTTGGGTTGAGTATAAATTCTCAGACACTTTGATACAGGGAAAATGGACTTCAGTGGCCGAAGGGCAGCATGTGCTAGCTGTTGACAGTGAAGGCACATAAAGTTCATGGCTTAAAAAAAAGAGAGGGAAAGTGATGTGGACAGGGATATGGATAGACCTTGACATTTTTTTTTTGCCATGCTTTCCTTTATTTGGGTGCTCTTTATTTTTATCTTTATTATTTTTTATTTTGGTGTTTTTTAATGTTTTAAACACCACCATCTCCTTGATTAAATTTATTCCAGGAAACCTACGGTTCTGTTGCTATTGTAAATAGTGTGCCTAAGAATTGTATCTTCTGGGGCACCTGGGTGGGTTAGTTGGTTAAGTGTCTGACACTTGATTTCAGTTCATGTTATGATCACATGGTTTGTGAGCTGGAGGACCGTGTTGGACTGTGCACTGATGTGGAGCCTATTTAAGATACTTTTCCTTCCTCTGCCCCCTTCCCACTCGCTCTTTCTCTCTCAAAATAAATAAAAACTTTTAAATAATCTTAAAGAATTTCATCTTCTAAATGGTGTCGTATAGAGGTGTAATGATTTTTGTTTTTAATTGTATGGCCATATATATTACAAAACCTTTATTACTGACAGAATTTTTTCTATAAATACTTTAGGGATTTCTAGTAGACAATAATATCATGTGGGAATGCTATTCGTGCTCTATCTTCCTCTATTTTTTTTTTTAAGCATCTCTGGATAGGAATTCTGGGACAATGTCAGATATAAACAGTGATGATAAGATTCTTGTTACTAATTTTAAGGGGAGTATTTCTAAATTTCCTCATTACAAATGATGCATATGGACCATATGTGCCTTCCATGTAGTGTAATGTTTTCAAGATTCGTCCACATTGTAGCTTGTATCATTACTTCATTTCTTTTTATGGACTAATAACACAGGCTTGCTGGAGGAAATCCGGATGGGGGGTTGGGCTAAGTGGGTAAGGGGCACTAAGGAAGACACTCTTTGGGGTGAGCGCTGGGTGTTATACATAGGGGATGAATCACTGGAATCTGCTCCTGAAAACATTATTGCACTATATGCTAACTAACTTGGATGTAAATTAAAAAAAAAAAAGTATGGCTATTTCAGCTTTCTTTTGAGAACCATTAGCATGATAAATGGTTCTCCATCCCCTTACATTCAATCCATAGGTGTCTTTAGGTCAAAAAGGGGTCTCCCGTAGGCAGCATATAGATCGTTCTTATTTTCTTATCATTCTGTTACCCTTTATCTTTTGATTGGAGCGTTTAGTCCATTGACATTTTGGGTACTGAAAGATATGAATTTAGTTCCATTGTGTTGCCCATGTAGTTGGGGTTCCTGGTGATGTTTTCTGGTCCTTTCTACTCTTTCTTGCTTTCATCTTTTGTCTACTCACAGAGTCCCTCTTAAAATTTCTTGCAGGGCTGGTTTTGTGGTCACGATCTCCTTTAGTTTTTGTTTGGGAAACTCTTTATCTCTCCTTCTATTTTGAATGATAGCTTTGCTGGACAAGGAATTTTTGGCTGCATATTTTTCTGATTCAGCACCTTGCATATATCCTGCCACTCTGTTCTGCCTGCCAAGTTTCTGTGAATAGGTCTGCTATGAACCTGATCTGCCTTCCCTTGTAGGTTAAGGCTTCTTCCCCCTTGATGCTTTCATGATTCTTTCCTTGTCTGTGTATTTTGTGAACTTGACTATGATATGCCTTGGTGCTGGTCGGTTTTTGTTGAATCTAATGGGAGTTCTCTGTGCTGCTTGGATTTTGATATCTGTGTCCTTCCCCAGATTAGGAAAGTTTTTCACTATAATTTCCTCACATGAACCTCTTGCCCCTTTTTCTCTCTCTCTTCATTTTCTGGGACTCCAGATGTTATTCCTTTTCAATAAGTCACTGAGTTCTCTAAGTCTTGTACAATGCTCTTTTGCCTTTGGACCCATCTTTTTTTCTTCTTCGTTATTCACAATTTTGTCTTATATGTTGCTGGTTTACTGTTCTGCTTAGTCCATCCTTGCTGTCATGGAATCCATTCAACATTGTATCTCAGTTATAGCATTTTTAATTTCACCCTGACTGGATTTTATTTCTTTTATATCCACAGAAAGCGATTCTATGCTTTTCTCAACCCTGGCTAGTATTCTTATTATCATGGTTCTAAATTCTAGTTCATAATCTTGTTTTGTATCTATGTTAAGACCCAGGATATTATTTCTTCTTGTTCTTTTGGGGTGAATTCCTTTGTCTTGTCATTTTGGAAGAAGAATAAAATTAATAAAATTAAAAATTAAAAACAAAATAAAAAACCAACTAAAGGAAGCTAGATTGTAGATGTGTTTTGGTTTGCTTGTTGAAGGATACTTGATAAACTAGAGTAAAAAAGGGAAAAAAAGAAAAAAAGGTAAGAAAAAAATTCAAAAATTAAAAAAATTCTAAAATAGGATAAAGTAAAATGAAATAGAGTAAAAAATTTAAAAATAAAAATAATAAAAAAGAAAAAAGAAAAGAAAAATAAAATTATCTGTTTTATGTATCTAGAAAAAGAAAAGATAGAAAAAAACCAATTCAAACAAAAACAGATGCAAAAATAACTAATAAATTATCCAGCAAACAGAATGAAAGCTGAATGAGGTTCCATCCATTTTCCCATAGAACTGAAACTATGAAGCTTTCTATAGTCTGTACACTAAGCAGGTGGAGGCACTTACATTGGTCTTCTCCAGGTTGTGCTTGGATAGTACAGTTGGGTGGGACTTGGTATGACAGTTCTGTTCTCGTCTGGATGGCACTGCTTAGCTTACTGGGGTGGATCAGTGTGGCATTCATGCACATGTGTGCAGGAGATGGAAATGGCGTCACCCAGTTCCCTGGTCTCTGGCACAAGACAGTTGCATTCTCACTGACCTGCAATCAAGCAAGCACCCCTCCTTTGTCTCAGGCCTCTGTCTCCTTTCTACCTCTACGCTGTCCATGTTCAAGCCATTGGCCTGCCAGGCAGCACCTCCCTCCAGAGTTTCATCTCAGATGGAATTGTGTTTCAAAACCCCACATTTCAGAGACCCCTGCAGCTTGGACCTGTTGTGACTTTCTGGGGGAGTGTCTGACTGAGCAGTGGCCAGGTACCCGCATGCCCCAGAAAACATTTGTGCAATCATGCAGTGGCAGAGATTCAGAGATTATAGTAAATCACAACACACAGCCAGTGCCAGGTTTTACTGCACTTTGGTGTCTTTGTCCCTATACCAGCAAATATGACTACTCTCTGGGGTCTGCTGGGACGTATGCCTGCCAGGAGGCCAAATGGCGTCTACCTAATAAATGTTGTCCAGGCAGGGGATCCGCTTCTCCCCATTCTGACACATGGACTGCTCAGACCTGCTGCCTGCTCCTAGGTATCCACCCTGCTTCCTTACCAGAGTGCTGCCAGGCACTGGGCTCTAGTACTTCAGACTCTGCGCTCCACTGTTTATAGAATCCTGGTGTTATTGAAACCCTCTCATTTCTTCCTGTCAGTGGTTTTAGGGAACAGATTTCTTGTTCAGTCTCCTGCGAGTGTTTTCACTCTTTCTTTCTCTTCTCTTCAGCTACTTTCAGGGGAGTGTTTTTCTTGCACTGTCTCTGCTTAAGAATTTTTTGGGGGGAGGGGCTGGGAGGGTCAAGAGGGCAGAGAAGTGAGGAGCTCTGTAATTTTCATCTGCCTGCATCGATCAAACTGAGAAGGACTGAAGCCACAATACTCTGATCTGCAAGAGTGGGAGGAAGACACAAGAATCCACAAAGAAGACAGCCTCATAGGTGCCTGAGTCTACTTCAAGAAACATGCCAAAGTACACATGGTGGAGGGTCCCAAATATCACTGAGTAGGAAAGTAAATTAACCAGAGGCACAGCAAGAGAAACCAAGAGCCACCACTAAAAGAACACTTCCTGGATGGACAGGCCCTGGACAGTCAATGAGCCTCCTTTAATATAGTCTCCTTTAATATAGTACTAACAGGTGCAGAGTGCATCACGAGCTTTTTAAACTGACAAGAGATAGCTAGCCAAAATGATGAAATGGAAGAACTCTCCTCTAAAGAAATTCCAGGAAGAAGTCACAGCCATAGAACTGCTCAAAACAGATTTAAGCAACATAACTGAACAAGAATATAGAGCAATTGTCATAAAATTAATCACTGGGCTTGAAAAAGCATGGAAATCAGAGAAGCTATTGGCACAAAGACTTGGGACCTTCAAAATAGCTGTGAAATTGAAAAATGCTACAAATGAGGTGCATAATAAACTGGAGGCAGCCACTGCATTGAATAGACATTGAAATCCAAAGGCACAGAGAACTCCCCTAATGTGTAACTTGAATTGACCCTCAGCATGATATATCATAGTGAAAGAGGCAAAATATAAAGATAAAGAGAGAATTCTGAAAGAAGCTAGGGAAAAGGACCCTAACATACAAAGGGAAACCTATCAGAGTGGTTACAGACCTATCTAATGAAACTTGGCAGGCCAGAAAGGAATGGCAGGGTAGCTTCAATGTGATGAACAGGAAAAATATGCAGCCACAAATCCTTTATCCAGCGAGGCTGTCATTCAAAATAGAAGGAGAGATAAAGGTTTTCACAAATAAACAAGAATTGAGAGAATTCACGACTGCCAAACCAGCTCTACAAGAAATCCTAAGAGGAACCCTATGATGGAAATGTTGCAAAGAATACAAGGTACTAGAGACACCACAACAAGCATCCTGCAGAGAACACAATGAATCTAAACCCATATTTTTCAATCAAACACTGAATGTAAATGGACTGAATGCTCCAATCAAACAGACACTTGGTAGCAGAATGGCTAAAAACCCCAAATGCATCTATTTGATGTCTAAAAGAGACTCATTTTAGACCAGAAGACACCTTCAAATTGAAAGTAAGGGGATGGAAAAATATCTAGCATGCGACTGGTAGTCAAAAGAAAGCCGGAGTAGCCGTACTTATATGGGACAAACTGGACTTTAAAGGCAGTAACAAAAGATGAAGAAGGATATTGTATAATAATTCCAGGGTCTCTCAATCAGGAAGGGCTAAACATCTATGCGCCGAATTTGGGAGTACCAAAATACATAAAAGAATCACAAACAGAAACAATCTTATTGATAAGAATGTGCTAATTGTAGGGCATTTTAATACTCCACTTACAGCAATGGCTATATCAACCAGACAAAATCACTAAAAAAACAATGGACCTGAATGACACATTGGAACAGATGGATTTGACAGATCTATTTAGAACTCTACATCCTGAAGTTAGGAAATTCACTTTCTTCCTGAGTGTGCATGGCACATTCTGTAAGATAGATCACATACTGGGGCATAAAGCAATCCTCCATAAATATAAATGAATTGAGGTCATACCATGCATACTTTCAGATCAGGATGCTATGAAAGTTGAAATCAGTCACAGGAAAAAGTCTGGAAAACCTCCAAAAGCATGAAGGTTAAAAACCACCCTACCGAAGAATGGTTGGGCCAACCAGGCAATTATAGAATAAATTAAAAAATACATGGAAACAAATAAAAATGAAAATACAACAATCCAAACACTCAGACATGCAGCAAAGGCAGTTCTAAGAGGAATGTATATTGCAATCCAGGCCTATTTCAAGAACCTAGAAAAAGCACAAATTCAAAATCTAACAGGGCACCTAAAGGATCTGGAAGGGGAGCAGCAAGAGCACCCCAAACCCAGCAGAAGAAGAGAAATAATAAGGATCAGGGCAGAAATAAACAATATAAAATACAGAAAAACACTTGAACAGATCAATGAAACCAGGAGTTGGTTTTTTGAAAAAGTAAAATTGATAAACCTCTAGCCAGACTCCTTAGAAAGAAATGAGAGAACACCCAAAAAGACAAAATCATGAATGAAAATGGATCTAATACAACCAATCCATCAGATATACAAGCAACCATCAGGGAATACTATGAAAAATTATATGCCAACAAAATGGACAACCTAGAAGAAATGGACAAACCTAAACACACATTCACTACCAAATTCAAATGGGAAGAGTAGAAAATCTGAGCAAATCCATAACCAATGAAGAAATCAAATTAGTTATCAAAAATATCCCAACAAATAAGAGCCTGGGGCCAGATGGTTTCCTAGGGGCATTCTACAAGACATTTAAAGCAGAGTTAATACCCATTCTTCTCAAGCTATTCCAAAGACATAGAAATAGAAGGAAAACTTCTGGATTCATTCTATGAAGCCACCATCGCTTTGATTCCCAAACCAGACAGAGACTCAGCAAAAAAAGAGAACGACAGGCCAATATCCTTCATGAATACTGATGCAAAAATATTCAACAAGATACTAGCAAATCGAATTCAACAGCATATAAAAAGAATTATCCATCATGATCAAGTGGGATTCATTCCTGGGTTACAGAGCAGGTTCAATATTTGCAAATCCATCAATGTGATACATCACATTAACAAAAGAAAAGATGGAAACCACATGATGCTGTTGATAGATGCAGAAAAAGCGTTTGACAAAATACAGCACCCTTTCTTAACAAAAACCCTCAAGAAAGTCAGGATAGAAGGAGCTTACTTAAACATCATCAGAGCCATTTATGGAAAGCCCACAGCGAATATCATCCTCAATGGGAAAAAACTGAGAGTTTTCCCCCTGAGATCAGGAGCACTACAAGGATGTCCACTCTCTCTATTGTTGTTTAACATAGTGCTGGACGTCATAGCATCAGCAATCAGACAACAAAAGGAAATAAAAGGCATCAGCATTGGCAAAGATGGAGTCGAACTTTCACTTTTTGCAGATGACATGATACTCTACATGGAAAACCTGACTGACTCCACCAGAAGCCTACTAGAACTGATCCATGAATTCAGTAAAGCTGCAGGGTAGAAAATCAGTGTACAGAAATTGGCTGCATTTTTATACACTAATAATGAAGCAACAGAAAGAGAAATCAAGAAACAGGTCCCATTCACAATTGCACGAAAACCCATAAAATACCTAGGAATAAACCTAACCAAAGATGTAATGATGAAAACTATAGAAAACTTATGAAAGAAATTGAAGAAGACTCAAAGAAATGGAAAAACATTTCGTGCTCATGGATGGAAGAATAAATATTGTTAAAATATTATTACATATTCAGTGTATGTATTCAATTGAATCTACATATTCAATGCAGTCAATCAAAATTGCACCAACATTCTTCACAAAGCTAGAACAAACTATCCTAAAATTCGTATGGAAAACAGAAGACCCTGAACAGCCAAAGTAATATTGAAGAAGGAAACCAAAATGGGAAGCATCACAATCCCAGACTTTAGCCTCTACTACAAAGCTGTCATCATCAAGACAGTATGGTATTGGCACAAAAACAGAAACATAGGCCAATGGAATAGAATAGAGAACCCAGAACTGGACTCACATATGTATGGCCAATTAATCTTTGACCAAGCAAAAAAGAGAAGACACCCAGTGCTTACTTGTGAGTGTGTGTGTGTTTGTGTGTGTGTGTGTTTGTGTGTGTATGTTTTAGAGAGAGATAGAATGAGAGAGAAAGAAACCACAAGTGGGGGGAGTGGAGACAGAGAGAGAGAGAGAGAGAGAGAGAGAGAGAGAGAGAGAGAGAATATCTCATGTACTACACAGGGCTCTATCTCTCAACTGGTATTATGACTGAAGCCAAAATCAAGAGTTGGACATTCAGCTGACTGAGCCACTCAGGTGCCTCTTTTTACAGACTTTTAAAAATGAATCCTACTCCCACTTGCTGGGGGGTGGTGGAAGTGGTATTAGCATCTCCAACTATTACTGTGTAATTGTGTACTGATTTCTTTAAGCCCAAGAAAGAAAACCTTGCAGATGAGAAAATTGCACACCTGAGATGTGAGGCAACTTGTTAAAGGTTATATGTCCTTCAGGTAGCAAAGACAGTCTTTGAACAAGGCAACTGATTCCTTGGTTCATCCTTTTAAGTAGCCCATTACACTGTCGCTTGTCTGTCTTACCCTCCTCACAGACTAGAAATACTTTTCAAAATGCTATTGTAAACATAAGACAAGAGTTAAAGGGCTAGTTTAGGTCAAACTTGTCCCTGTTATTTTAAAAAAAACCAATAGAAAACATAGATCAGTTTATATTTAATACCAGCTATTTATATTTATATATTTATATGTATTATATATAATATTCAATACTTCTCTAAAAAGGTGGCATAAACCATGTCCTATCTATGGTAACTGCTTAATAACTACTGTTGAATAAATGACTTTAGGATGATTCACCATGAAACTCCAACATCAGGATGAAAACAGTGGCTCCCTTGCCTTCTAAACCTTGAACCACTAAGTTAATGTGACAAAGGGGATGCTGTCTCGATGGACCAGTCCTCTAATTGGGATTCAGTTGCCCCTGGGGTCTCATTAACAAGCCTCAATGTGCTCTTGCCAACGACGAATACGCTATGGTTTCCAAAGTAGAGGTGCTAAAGTCTGGCAATGGCATTGGCTGGGGTGATTCCCTACGAGCTCCCCTGAACCTTCTTTGCTTAAAAGTTGACTGCAGCCTTTCACTTTTCTAGCCAGCCTTCTTGCCATCTACTGTTCCATTGAGGAGAGTGGAGCTCACTAAGGTCAGTTGTCATGGCGTCTTGGTCATTAGGTGACTCTCTGGCTGGAGTAAACCTGAACTGACCAAGGATCCTTACAGAAAACAGATGTCCTCACAGGCTTTGCTCTATCTGTTTTGTTCTTAATGTCCAGAAGACAGTCCTGCTGCACAGTAGCTGAGTATTTCTCAGCTTCTGCCTTCAAATGCACCAAGTGTGAGTGGATATATATATATATAAAATTTTTTTTAGATTCCCATGGCATCTCTAGAATCCTTCTCTGTCAGCTGTTTTCTTGTTTACCCTTTAGCTGCTGAGGACATGTATTCTTTGGGTGATCAGATGCCCCCCTTCCGTCAGTCAGGAGTGTTGTGTAGTGACTAAGAAGGTAGCTTTGACCCAGGCACCTTGGGTTGCATTGCTGGCTCTCTTTTACTGGTGCCACGACGTGGCCAAGTCGCTATTCACTCTAATCCCCGTTTTCTTCATTTGAAAAAATAGGGACAAGCACAGTAGAGTGCTCTTGGGGTGGTTAAGTGAGATAGTGCCTTTAAAGTGCTCTGGGGGACAGCTGGGGGGCTCAGTCAGGTAAACAGCCAACATCGGCTCAGGTCATGATCTCATGGCTTGCATGGTTCGAGCCCCACATCGGGCTCTGTGCTGACAGCTCAGAGCCTGGAGCCTGCTTCAGATTCTGTGTCTCCCTCTCTGTCTGCCTCTACTGCCTCTCAAAAATAAACATTAAGAAAATTTATAAAGTGCTCTGTACAGGGTCTGGCATACAAGTCTGTTTGATAAATGCAGGCACATGTAATACCACCATGGTTACTATTCCCTCTGCTTGCGGGAAGTTCAAGCTCAGAGATTGCCTCCACGCAAATCTTATTCTATAGAGGCTTGCCATGTGAATGCCCAACTCATGGTGCGGGGACTTCTCACAGCATAGGACAGTGGAGGGGTCAGAATTCACAGAGCTGGCCGGCTTCCCCAGCCTTTCAAATGGGCTCTCCTGGCATGTTGTCCCTGATACCACTTAACTTTTTGGAAACTAGAGCAACTGCAGAGTGTACTTCACTGAGGTGCTGTCTTGGCGTCCTTTTCCCAAAGCCCAGGCCAACCTGACAAGGTGTTCTTCCCTGTAAACGAGCCCTTCGTCACCTGAAGCTTGAAGGACTCTCAAAAGACTTATTTATATTTTAATCTTTTAAAATAGAAATGTTTTTAGATTGCATTGCAAATTTCCTCTCTCTTTCAAGACAATGTCTCTGGAAACTGGTGAGGGATCATAGTCAGTGTAAGGCATGGCAAATATGAAATATGGACCTCAGGCAAAACAGGGAGAGGAATTAGCAATGACGGAAAGCTATTTACTTGCTTTCAATTTTTTTTTAACTCCTCAAATACTGATTATTATTATCACATAAATGAATTGTTTTGGTGTGTTTCTACTTTCCCAGCATAGAGTCACAGCACTTAATCCAGTCTTATGTCTAGGTGGGGAAATTGAGCACCAAGCAGAGGGAGGCTGTTTTTTGAGCTCACTCAGCCGCAGTGAGACAGAGCTGGGGCTGAAACTGAGATCTGTCTTTTGGCTTCTAGACTAGTGCTTTTTTTCATAATGTCATGCTACCTCCTTTGGGCAAAGTTAAGTCCAATGTGAATCTCTGAAGTTTTTCAGTAGTATGAGGCTAGGGAATGAAGGAGGGTCTAGCACACATCACATCCTCACCAACTATGAGGTCCAAGTGTGTGTTGATGGCGTGAGGGTGGCACGGGGGACTCAGTGTGAGAGAGGTGGACACCAGGACAGAAAGGAGTCCTTGGAGGAGGGGCTGAGGTGTTTGAAGATGTTCAGGTTGGAGAAGAGTAGTTGGGATCGGGAGTTAATGACTGTCTTCCCTGATTTCCTGAGGAACAAGTGGCAGTGTCTTCATGCTGCGTGAGATTCTATCTGGACCCTAAATGTTAAGGAAAATTGTCTAGAGATTTAGAAAAAAAGTCATTTAGTATAGTACAAATAGGGAATCAACACACAAGCTTATAAGTAGAGAAATGTTAAATTATGGTGCTTTTTTGTAAGGCACCATTAAAAAACAGTTTTTGAAGAAAATCATCCTGGGTAAATGCTTAAATGAAGTTTAAGGGAAAAAAGCTGAAAGCTGAATATAGAATTATGTTTATATTTCATTCGAATTTATAAAGAACATTTATATAATTGAAACAACCAAAAGAAATTCACAGTAATATTAATGAGTTCATTGTATTTTCACTGCTTTCCGAAGTATCTCAAATGAGTATAAACTTGGGCACATTATTTAATCTATCTCAGCGTCCCTTTTCTTATTTGTAAAATGAGACAAAGAACAGTAAATACATGAGAATGTTTTGAAGTTTAAATAACAATAGCCATGTATTATTTTATTATTTTATAATACAAATCATTTAAATGAAATACAGATAATGATGATGATTTTCTCTGGGAGAAATCATCTGGGTCAGAATAGAATCTCTTGAATAGAAGGGAAGAGAGAATAAATTTTCCAGGTCTGCTTTGGTCTGTGTTACCACACTATACATGTTCCAGGGTAGACATGCATGTGGGACCTCACAGTTTCTACATAACAAAGTGCTTTCCGCGATGGTATTTTAGCTATGACATAAGGAAGGCATGTTAGTTATGACAATATGTGACCTTCAGGAAATAACTGTGAGTTTTATACCCTGCCCATGTAAAATGAAGGAATAAATAAAATGCATTTTCTTTTTATTGTGTAAACTATTTCTTTTTGAGAGAGAGAGACAGAGTGCAAGTGGGGGAGGGCAGAGAGCTAGGGAGACACAGAATCTGAAGCAGGCTTCAGGCTCTGAGCTGTCAGCACAGAGCTAAACCCACAAACCATGAGATCATGACCTGAGCTGAAGTCAGAAGCCTAACTGACTGAGCCGCCCTGGCACCCCTAAAATGCATTTTCAAAGGTAGTTATTTTGACTTGAGATAATATATGCAAGGAGCTAAATCTGAGTCTGGCACATATTAGTGTCAGTTAATATCAGGTCAGTGAAATAAGATGACGTGCAGTTGTAAAGTCCTACACAAGTATAGGTTGTTACCATAATGTTTGACATCCATAGCTATTATTTCTTTATTCACTTAATGAGAAAAATAACAATTTAGCATCTACCAAGTGCCAGCCATCTTCTAAGCACTTGGGATATATCAGAGAACCAACAGACAATAAGCCCTGCATCATGAAACTCATGGTCTAGTAGAAGAGGCAGATGGTAAAATATAAATTCAATAAGCTATATGTTTGATAGTAATATGTGCTATGGGAAGAAGAAAAAGCAGAGCAGGGTAAGGGAAATTGGGAGAGTTGAGACATTGCAATTAAAAACATTTTTTGGGGGGCACCTGGGTGGCTCAGTCGTATAAGCGTCCGGCTTCAGGTCAGGTCATGATCTCAGAGTTTGTGGGTTCGAGTCTGGCGTCGGGTTCTGTGCTGACAGCTATCTCAGAGCCTGAAGCCTGCTTCAGAGTCTGTATCTCCCTCTTTCTGACCTTCCCCTGCTTGCGCTGTCTCTATCTCTCTGTCTCTCTCACTCTCAAAAATAAATAAAAAACATTAATACAAATTTTTAAATTTTTTTTTGTTGTTTAAGAGAGAGAGAGAGAGAGAGAGAGACAGAGAGAGAGAGAGACAGAGAGAGAGAGAGCGCTGTCAGGCGAGGGGCAGAGAGAGAGGGAGACATAGAATCCAAAAAAGGCTCCAGGCTCTGAGCTGTCAGCACAGAGTCTTACACAGGGCTCAAGCCTAGGAACTGTGAGATCATGACCTTAGCCAAAGTTAGATGTTCAACTGACATTGCAGTTTTCAATAGAATGATCAAATAGCTGCCTTGAGAAAGTGACATGTACAGAGACTTCAGGGATGTGAAGGAGTTCACCAATTAATATCTAGGGAAAGAATGTTCTGGGCAGAAGGAAGCCCATAGCAAGGTGACAGCATGCCTGATGTGTTTGATGAATATTACCGAGGCCAGTGTTCTTGAAAGGAGGGGACAAGGGGGAAAATGGAAGGAGCTGAGGTCAGAGAGGCAGCATGGATGGGACCATGCAAGACCCTGTGCATGAGAGTTCCTGGGTTTTTCTCTGAGAAAAAGGGCTTGGAGAGAGTGTGCCAGCTGTCACGAGGAGAGCAGACTAGGGATGGAGAAGAATTAAAGAAACCAGGGAGGTAGCTGTGAACATGGTAGAAGCAGATTGTCATTACATTGTGAAGATAATACCAAAACGAGTCGTAATTGATTAGATGTGAGACGTGAGAAAAGAGGAATCAAAGATGACTCCAAGATTTTTAGCCTGACCATTCAGAATGGCATAGTCGCATCAACTGAGATAGAAGGTTGTCAGAAGAACATGTTTCGTGGAAGGGGCTGGAGTTCGTCTTTGACATTTTGTGGTAGACCCAGCAGATATATATTCGTTCCTTTATGTTACAAGCACACACTGAATGAGTACTATGTGAACATATTGTATACTGGGTGAAGGCACACTATGTGCAGATCTTGAACACAATTGAGACGCTCGTGGTCAGGAGCCTTGCCAGCAAGCAACTCCGTCTACTGGGGAGAGTAAACACGTAAATGAACAATTCGAGCAAAATGTCACAAATGTCATGATGACAGTGTGTCCCAGGAGCAACGGAACCCAGAGAAACGGACAGGTATCCTTATCTTTTTAAACTTCTTTTGGAGGGGGAATTTTTACCACCTTTATCTCTTCAACCTTGAATCATCTTTCATGCTTTCTATTCTTTTTTATTTTTTCTGGAACTTCTTTTTTATTGAAGAATAGTGGACATACAGTGTTACATTAGCTTTAGGTGTACAACACAGTAAATCACCAATTCTGTATCTGACACAATGCTCACCGTGTGTGTAGACACCATATGGTATGATACAACACTATTATAATATTATGATTATTAATTTTTATTTGGGTATAGTAGACACACAGTGTTACATTAGTTTCAGGTGTACAACTTAATGACTTGACAAGTTTATACATTAAGCTGTGTTCACTGCAAGCATAGCTACTCTCTGTCCCAGTACATCGCTAGTATAGTGTCCTTGACTGTATTCCTTAGGTTCTGCTTTTCATTCCTGTGACTTGCTCATTCCATGACTGGAGGCCTGTGTCTCCCTCTCCCTTTCACCCAATTTTGCCCAATCTCCCACCTCTTTCCCCTCTGACAACCATTAATTTGTTTTCTGTATTTATAGTTCTAATTCTGCTTTTTAATTATTTGTTAATTTTATTTGAGATTCAATTAATGAGTAGAGTCATATGGTTTTTGTCTTTCTTGGTCTAACTTATTTCACTTAGCCTAATACCCTCTAGGTCCAACCACGTTGTCTCAAATGGCATGATTTCATCCTTTTTTACGGTTGTGTAATATTCTATATATATCACATTTTCCTTATCCATTCGTCTATTGATGGGCACTTAAGGTTCCTTCCATGTCTTGGCTATTATAAATAATTCTACAGTAAACACAGAGGTGCATGTATTTTTTTGAGTTAGTGTTTTCATTTTCCCTGGGTAAATCACCAACGGGAATTATTGTATCAAATGGTATTTCTATTTTTAATTTTTTGAGGAATCCCCATACTGTTTCCACAGTGGCTGTACCAATTTATATTTCCACCCACAGTCCACGAGGGTTCCTTTTTCTCCACATCTTTGCCAACACTTATTGTTTCTTATGTTTTTGATTTTAGCTGTTCTAACATGTGTGAGGCGATATCTCATGGTACTTGTGATTTGCATTTCCCTGATGATTAGTGATGCTGAGCATCTTTCCATGTATCTATTGGCCATCTGTGTGTCTTCTTTGGAAAAATGTCTATTCAGGGCCTCTGCTCATTTTTTAATTGGATTGTTTATTTTTTTGGTGTTGAGTTGTAGAAGTTCTTTACATATTTGGACTATTAACCCCTCTTTGGATTTATAATTTACAAATGTCTTCTTCCATTCAGTAGGGTTTTTGTTTATTTGTTGATAGTTTCTTTTTTCAAAGAACCAACTCTTGGTTTCATTAATCTGCTCGACTGTTCTTTTGGATTCTATATTGTTTATTTCTGCCCTGATCTTTATTATTTCTTTTCTTCTGCTGGGTTTGGGGTGCTCTTGCTGCTTCCTTTCTAGTTCCAGTAGGTTCTCTGTTAGATTTTGAATTTGCGTTCTTTCTAGTTTGTTGAGATTGGCCTGGATTGCAATATACTTTCCTCTTAGGACTGCCTTGGCTGTGTCCCAGAGATTTTGGGTTGTTGTTTGTGTGTTTGTGTCGTTGGTTTCCATATATTTTTTAAGTTCTTCTCTGATTGCCTGATTAACGCAATCATTCTTTAGTATGGTGGTTTTCAACCTCCACATTTTTGGAGGTTTTCCAGACTTTTTCCTGTGGTTAATTTCAAGTTTCATAGCATTGTGATCTGAAAGTGTGCATGGTATGATCTCTATTTGTTTATACTTATGGAGGGCTGCTTTATGTCCCAGTATGTGGTCTATCTTGGAGAATGTGCCATGTTCACTTGAAAAGAAGGTGAATTTCCTATCTTCAGGATGCCGAGTTCTAAATATATCTATCAGTTCCATCTGTTCCAATATGTCATTCAGGTCTATTGTTTCCTTGGTGATTTTCCGTCTGGTTGATCTATCCATTGCTGTCAGTGGAGTATTAAAGTCCCCTGCAATTAGCACATTTTTGTCAATAAGATTCTTTCTTTCTGTGATTAATTGTTTTATGTATTTGGGTGCTCCAGAGTTAGGCACATAGATATTTATAATTGTTAGCTCTTCCTGATGGAGAGGTCCTGTAATTATTATATAATGTCCTTCTTCATCTCTTGTTACTGCCTTTACTTTAAAGTCCAGTTTGTCTGATATTAGTATGGCTACTCCAGCTTTCTTTTGGCTTCCAGTGGCCTGATAGATATTTCTCCATCCCTTTACTTTCAACCTGAAGGTGTCCTCAGGTCGAAAATGCGTCTCCTGTAGACAGCAAATAGATGGGTTTTGTTTTTTTCATCCATTCTGCTACCCTGTGTCGTTTGGTTGGTGCATTCAGTCCATTTACATTCAATGTTATTATCGAAAAATGTGGGTTTAGAGTCATTGTGTTCTCCCTAGACTTCATGTTTATAGTGGTGTCTCTGGCACCTTGTATTCTTTGCAATCTTTCCCTCACAGAGTCCCTCTTAGGATTTCCTGTAGGGCTGGTTTGGTGGTCATGAATTCTCTCAATTTTTGTTTATTTGGGAAAACCTTTATCTCTCCTTCTATTTTGAAAGACAGGCTTGTTGGGTAGAGGATTCGTGGCTGCATATTTTTTCTGCTCATCACATTGAAGATTTCCTGCCATTCCTTCCTGGCCTGTCAGGTTTCATTAGATAGGTCTGTAACCACTCTGATAGGTTTCCCTTTGTATGTGAGGGCCCTTTTCTCCCTAGCTGCTGTCAGAATTCTCTCTTTATCTTTATATTTTGCCAGTTTCACTATGATATGTTGTGCTGAAGGCCGATTCATGTTACATCTTAAGGGGGTTCTTTGTGCCTCTTGAATTTGAATGTCTATTTCTTTTCCCAGATTTGGGAAATTCTCAGTTACAATTTGGTCAAGTATCCCTTCAGGCCCTTTCTCTCTCTTCCTCTTCAGGAATTCCTATGAGACGGATGTTGTTCCGTTTAATTGTATCACTCAGATCTCGAATTCTCCTTTCCTGCTCCTGGATTAATTTCTCTCCCTTTTTTTCAGCTTCCTCTTTTGCCATAACTGTATCTTCTAATTCACCTATTCTTCTCTCTGCCTCGTCAATCCTTGAGGTGGCTGCCTCCAGTTTGTTATTCACCTCACCTATAGCCTTTTTTAACTCATCAGTTGATTCTCTGATGCTTTTCTCAACCCTAGTGATTAATCTTATGCCAAGCTTTTTAAATTCTTGATCTTATATGTTGTCTAGATCTGCCTTGAGCAGTTCTGTGGTTGTGACTTCCTCCTGGAAGTTCTTCAGGGGAGAGTTTCTTCGTTTTGTCATTTTTGCCAGTTTTCTGTCTCTTGTCACCTTTAGAAAGCTCGCTGTGCACTGTGCGCCTATTAATATTTCTCTGTTAAAGGAGGCTTATTGCCTGTCATTTCAGGAAATATTTTCTTAATGGTGTCTCTCGGTTTCTTTAGTTGTGCCTGTGAGGATTTTAATTCCCTACTCTGCCATATTTGGGACTTGCCTTCTTGCACACTTTGGCTTGTTTCTTGGTGTAGTCCTAAGAAGGAAAACAGACAGACAAACACAGAGGGAACAGAAGCACACATACACACAGACAAATCAAACAATGAAACACATTAAAGGGGGGAAGGAAAAGAAAGAAAATGGGAAGGAAAGAGACGAAGAGAAGAGAAGAAGAGAAAATGAAAAGAGAATGAAGAAAAAAATTAAAAAAATAGAAAAGGGGGTCAGAAATAACAAAGGACAGTAGACAGTTTAAAGTGTATGACCAGTTAAGGGGAGAGGTAAGGATGAGATATTGGAGTATATATCTGGGTTGCAAGAAGGTGAAAAAGTAAGGGAGAAAGGAGAAAGGAACATAAGGAGTAAAAATTTAAAAGAATTAAGTAAAGAAAAAGGATAAAAAGGCAATAATGGCAAAGAAATAGGTACGAAAAAGGTGAGGAAATAAAAAAAATTTTTTATTTTTTTAAAAAAAGAGCAGCAGCTTCCCCTCGTGGATAGGCGTGGTTTGATGTGGTAGGTCTTGGAGGCTGCTCTCAGAGGCTCCTCCTTGGTGTCTATGGAGATTAGAATGGTGGCACACCGAGCTCCCCTAAACTAAGCAGGGTCCGCCACTCTAATGAGTCTGATCTCCTCGGGCCGCAGTTGAGCCGAATTGTATTTTCCAGGCCAGCCTCGGTTCAAAATTCCAGTCCGTGCACGTTTGTGCCATCACTGATGAAATGTATTTGTTTTCGTGGCATGCTTCTTAGGGGGAGGGATTAGTTTGTCTTGGCTCAGGGAGAGATTTCAGCTGCCCCTGCCTGAGGCGAAATGAGCAACAGGAGTAGAAGTGTGCACCTTCACAGACTCAATTGCGTAGTCCCCACCCCCAGCCAGGATCGCGATTGCAATGGGGGAAAGAAAGAAAAAAAACCTGAGTCTCTCTTGGCTTCCGATAGCTGTTGCTCAAGGCGCTGTGCGCTGCTGGAAATGAGCTGGGATCTCCAGCAGCCTAGGTGCGTGCCCAGGCCTCCACCCGCCACTGACTCCCCTTCCGGGGTTGTGCAGGTGTGGGCCCTACCTTTTCCTGTGGGCTCCTGGGATTCGAGATTCGCCCAGCCAGTGCAGGGAGCGAGATGCGCCATGGAAATGCGGTGTGTGGTCCCGTTCCCAAAACCAATTTCGCAGTGCGCACCTCTGTGAAGCTGCAAAGCGCAGGCCCCAGGTGCAGCTGTCCCTGCGCACCCCTGGCGCAGCTGCTGCCGCTGCTGGTTCCCCGCCGAGATGGCTTAGGGCTGGAAGCTGTTCCTTCCCTTGTGCTACCCTGGTTCAGGATTCCAGTCTGCCAGCAGTTATCTATGGAGTGGGTTTCCCTCTCCAAGTGCGGCCAAGCTTCTTTGCCTCTTCCCCAGAGACAGTTCTATGGGTGTGTTCAGACTCTCTGTCTCTTCCCTTTGTCTCTCCTGCTCTGCGCGCTTGCCCCACATTGAGCTGGACACTCAGGTATCCTTGAAGTTCCCTTCTTTCTGGAGTTCGTATTCTCTCCTTCCGCTCTTGCAGATGAGACTAATGTCCCTCTCAGTTCGATAGATGGGGTGGACGGAATCTACAGAGCTCCCTTCCTCTCCACCATCTTGGCTCCTCCCCCCTCAGGTACAATTTTCAATGGTATTTTAAAAATTTCTCTTTCTGCAGCTTCGTTGTTAGTGTATAGAAATGCTACTGATTTCTGGGTATTAATTTTGTATCCTGCCACTTTACTGAATTTGTTTGTTAATTACAGTAGTCTTTTGGTGAAGTCTTTAGAATTTACTATGCATAGTTCCATGTTGTCTGAAAACAGTGATCCTTTAACTTCTTTGTCTATATGGATGTCTCTTTATTTCTTTTTCTTTATGGATGCCTCTTATTTCTTTTTCTTGTCTAATTGCTGTGGCTAGGACTTCCCATACTCAGTTGGATAAAAGTGGTGAGGCTGGATATCTTTGTCTTGTTTCTGACCTTAGAGGGTAAGCTCTCAGTTTTTCACCATTGAATATGATGTTAGTTGTAGGTTTTTCATAAATGGCTTTTATTATATTGAGATATATTCCCTCTTTCCCTATTTTGCTGAGTTGTTGTTGTTTTTAATCATGAATAGATTTGAATTTTGCCAGATGCTTTTCTGGTGTCTATTGAGATGATAATATGATTTTTATCTTTTGTTTTGTTTATGTGGTGTATGATGTTGATCGTTTTGGAAACATGAACCAACTCTGCATCAGGAATAAATCACACCTGATCATGGTGAATGATCTTTTTAATATACTGTCAAGTTTGGTTTGCTAATATTTTGCCTCTGTGTTAATCTGGGCTATGGGCCTGTAGTTTTCTTTTTTTGTCTTTGTCTGGTTTTGGTATTCGGGTAATGTTGGCCTCATAGTATTTGGAAGCTTTCCTCCTCTTATATTTTTTTAAATAGTAGGAGAATAGCTATTAACTCTTCTTTAAATAATTGGTTAAACTTACCTGTGAATCTACCTGATTCTGAACTTTTGCTTTTTGGTAGTTTTTGATTTTCAATTCAATTTTTTTTTACTTACAATTGGTCTATTCCAATTTTTCTATTTCTTCCTGATACAGTTTTGGAAGATTATATGTGTCTAGAAATTTATCAATTTCTTCTGGGTTGTCCAGTTGGTTGGCATATAATTTTTCACAGTATTATCCTACAATCATTTGTATTTCGGTGGTGTCAGTTGTTACTTCTCCTCCTTCTTTCTGATTTTATTTATTCAGGTCCTTTCTGTTTTTTTGTTTTTGTTTTTTCATTTCTCTTTTGATGAGTGTGTCTAAGGGTTTATCTTTTTGTTTATCTTTCAAAGAACCAGCTCTTGGTCTCATTGATCTTTTTCTTTTTTCTTTTCTTTAGTCTCTATGTTATTTATTTCTGCTCTGGTTTTCCTTTCTTCTATTTGCCTGGGGTTTTATTTGTTCTTATTTTTCTAGTTCCCTTGGGTGTAAGGTTAGATTATTTATTTGAGTTTTTTCTTGTTTCTTGAGGTAGAGCTGGGTTGCTATATACTTCCCTTTTAGAACTTCTTTCACTGTGTCCCAGAGATTTTGGACTGTTGTGGTTTCACTTTCATTTGTCTCCAGGTATTTTTTAATTTGTTCTTTGATTGTTTCAATGATCCACTGATTGTTTAGTATAATGTTGTTTAGTCTTCAGGCTTTTGTGTTTTTTCTTTTCTTGTGATTTATTTTAGTTTCATATTTGTTTTAGTTGGAAAAGATGCATGGTATGATTTTAATCTGATTAAATTGATTGGTTTGTTTTATGGCCTAATATATGATTTATTCTGGAGAATGTTCCCCGTGTACTTCAAAAGATGTGTATTCTGTTGTTTTGGAATGGAACGTTCTGTATATATCTGTTATGTCCATCTGGTCCAATGTGTCAAAGACACACCTCTTTCGTTATTGATTATCTATCTGAATGATCTGTCCATGATGTAAGTGGAATATTGAAGTCCCCTATTATTATTGTTTTATTATCAATTTCTCTCCTTATGTCTGTTAATATTTGCTTTATGTATTTAGGTGCTCCAGTGATGGGTGTTTGCAATTGTTGTACCGTCTTGTTGGATTGATCCCTTTATCATTATCTAATGTTCTATGTCTCTTGTTACAGTCATTGTTTTAAAATCTATTTTGTCTGATAAAAGTATTGCCTCCCTGGCTTTTTGTTTTCATTTCCATTTGCATGGTGAATATTTTTCCATGCTTTCACTTTCAGTCTGTATGCATCTTTATGTCTGAGGTGAGTTTCTTGTAGGCAGCATGTGGATGTGCCTTTTTTTTTTAACCCATTCTGCCACTCTGTCTTTTGATTGGAGCATTTAGGCTGTTTACATTTAAAGTAATTATTGATAGGAATGTAATTAGTACCATTTAAAATTTTTGTTTCCATAGTAGTTCTTTCTTTCTTTTTTCTCTTGCTCTCTTTCATTATGATTGATAAATACCTATAGTGTTTTGTTTGGTTTTATTTTTCTTTATTTTTTGTGTATCTATCATAAATTTTGGGTCTATGGTTATCATGACATTCACATACAACATCCTAAGAAAATAGCAGTGTATGTTAATTTGATGGTCATTTAAGTCAAATACAGTATAAGTTTAAAAAAATATAAGAACAGGACAAATCTTCCTTTTTCTCTTTTTTCTTTTCCTTTTTACTTCCTTCTTTACATTTTATGTCATGTTGTCATATTTGACATCTTTTATTCATAGTTTTTAAAAAATTACTAATTATGGCCATTTCTTTTCCACTTAAAGAAATCCCTTTCACATTTCTTGTTAGGCTGGTTTAGTGGTGATAAACTCCTTTATCTTTTGTTTGTCTGACAAATTCTTTATCTTGGGTCAGCCTGGTTTGATCTGCCTTCTTGTGGCTTTGTTTTGGAGTGCTGCCACATGGCCTCTAACTCTCCCAGTGGCTGCACAGGACTGCTTTGCTGGCCTCCAGGCATCCTGTTAGAACCTAATTACCTTCCTCTAACACTAGTTGCTCTTTGAAACAAGGTTACTTTTCTGAGTCCAAGGACAGAGTGTGTGTTGCCTGGTCCTCAGGACTGTCCCTTCACACTCCCTTTCAGAGGGATGGGGTTTCCTTTGTTACTGTATCTCTGCCTCTATTGATGTTCTCTTGCCATTCTCTCTCTTTGGTTCAGTAGCTGTTCAGCCAGCCCTCAGTTCTTCTTCAGGAGGAATTTTTCTAGTACTAGATATAATTTGCTGTGTTCCGTGGTGGAGGTGGATTCAGTCATCCTACGTCATCATCTTGAATTGGAACTCTGCCTATATTTTATTTAAAATTTTTTTTAAATTTATTCTTGAGAGACAGAGACAGCGCATGCAAGGGAAGGTCAGAGAGAGAGGGAGATACAGAATCCGAAACAGGCTCTAGGCTCTGAGCTAGCTGTCAGCACAGAGTCTGAGGCAGGGCTCAAACCCAGAACTGCGAGATCATGATCTGAGCCTGTGAGGACTCAGGTCTGAAACTGACTCCATGAGACAATACAAGGGCACACATTGCCCAAGGCAAGAGGGACCACCTTTGTAACGCCCAATCAGGAAAGGCCAGCTAACACCTTCAACATTTCTAAGGGCAGGCCTAAAGATGGAGGTTAAGACTAGTCATGTCCTACATAAGGGTCTTGGGCCACTCTGTGATTGGTCAATACTCTAAGTGTTGTGATTGGGTCCCGCCAAAAATAACAAATACTCTAGGCAACGTGAATAGTTAAACCTGCTGTCAATAATATTGTATACGAATAATTGGATCACTGTACCTATGTCACAATTTCCTGTAACTCCCCCTTCCCAAACTCATAAAAGCTCTACCCAGCCTTTGTTTGGGGCTCTCAGCATGGATCCACCACACTGGTAAAGTCTGTGAGCCCGAGTGTAGGCCCTGGCGAGCCTAAGCCTGTAATAAAGCCCTTTGCTTTTGCATGCGTGACTCGGTCTCCCAGGCAGTCTCTGGTTTTGGGGGGCGATATTAAAATTTGGGTATAACAAGCCGAAGTCTGATGCTTAACCGACTGAGCCACCCAGGTGCCCCTCTGCCTATCTTTTAAAACATTGACAGTGAGGTCCTGAAAAGTTAATTGATTTGTAAAAGTTCACAGTTAGTATATAGCATAGCTGGGACCTTGTGATATTCTGGTTTATAAATTGGAAATATGTATTTGGTCTTCATCCCCATTTGTAGCACAGAGTTTCTCAAACCCTTGAATTTCCTGAGTAATGAGAGAGATAGCAATGTTTTTCATCATGCTAATGAGGTGACCTTTGATATGCCCCTAGGTCAACTAAGGAAGGGGGCTGGTTTGTCCAGGGAACCAACCTTGTGATGGAAGGGTTGGTACTTTCATTTCCACCTCTGGAGCCTGGGGGAGCGAAGATGAACTAATGGTTGAATGATGGCTGGCCGCTGATTTAATTAATCATGCCTAAGTAATAATGCCTCCATAAAAACCCTAGTTTGGAGAACTTCTAAGTTAGTGAACAGTGGAGATTTGGGGAGACTGATGCACTCAGAGAGCTTGGAAACTCCATGCTGTTACCACAAACCTTACCTTATGCATCTTTTCCATCTGGCTATTCCTGGATTTTATCCTTTTTTAATAAATATTTTGTTGAATTTTGTGAGCTGTTCTACCAAATTAATCAAACCCAAGGAAGGGGTGGGTATTGGAGTCTCAGATCTATAGCCATTGGGTTAGGAACACAGATAACTTGGGTTGCAAGTAGCATCAGAAATGGGGTGCGGTGCCAGTTTTGCAGGACTGGACCCTTAACCTGTGGGACCTTAAGTTGTCCCCAAGTAGATATTGTCACAATTGAGTTGAATTGTAGGACATCCGTTTGGTTTTTGAGAATTGCTTGTAGGCATAGGGAACTCTTCTCCCTCAATTTCAGTTCAGTGTTAAAATTACTTACTTATTCATAAATTTTATTTCTTTATTAATTCCTTTTAAATTTACATCTAAGTTAGCATATAGTACAATGATTTCAGAAGTAGATTCCAGTGATTCACCCCCTATGCCTAACACCCAGTGCTCATCCCAACAAGTGTCTTCCTTAATGTCCCTTACCCATTTAGCTCTTCCCAGCCCACAACCCCTCCAAGCTACCTTCAGTTTGTTCTCTGTATTTAAGTTTCTTATATTTTGTCCCCCTCCTTGTTTTTATATTTTTGCTTCCCTTCCCTAATGATCCTGTTTTGTATCTTAAATTCCACATATAAATGAAAGCATATATTTGTCTTTCTCTGACTAATTTCACTTAGCATAATACCCTCTAGTTCCAGCCATGTAGTGCAAATGGCAAGATTTCATTCTTTTTTATTACCAAGTAATACTCCATATATATACCACACCTCTTTATCCATGGCTCTTAGTGTCCTTATTCCAACATCAGAAAATGTGGCTGTTCTCTGGGATCGGCTGAGACCTTTGCCTGTGGGAAGGTAGCCACAGCCTCTACCAAATGTTCTCTGAGCGGGGGAACCGCCTCTACCCATGAGGCCCAAGGGCCCATCGGCCCATGCTGTCTGCTTCTGGGGAATCTCCCTTCCCACCAGAGCTCTGCCAGGTATTGAGCTTCAGAGTTTCAGACTTTGTGCTCCCCTGTTTCTAGAGTCTTAATGGTATTAAAACCCTCTCCTTTCTCCCTTTCTTGTTGAGTCCCTTATGGATGTTTCCACTCTTCTTTATTTCCATCTGTTCTCAGGGTGAGTGCTTTTCCTGTACTCCCTCCCCATCTCTGTACTCTCTCACAAGCAAAAACAGCTCCCTACTCTCCATGGCTTCTCTGTCCCCCAGTTTACCTCTCTTTGTCAAGTACCTGCTGAGTTCAAGTTGTGCAGAATGTTACGTAACCCTCAGTTTAATTTTCTACATGTGCAGAATGGTTTGGTGTTGATCTAGCTGCATTTCAGAGACAAAAGAAGCAAAAAACTTCCATGCTGCTCTGCCATGTTGGTGCCCCCCACCTCCACTCCCCTTGAACAGGTCCGGTGTTAAAATCATTTAGACCTGAAAGCAGTTTTCTGATTTCCTGGATTGTTGAAACTTTCTTATATCACATAATTTGTGTCCTTGCAGAGCTAACTACTTTGTTGGTGCTCAGAGAAGCCATGGGAACCAAGACAACGTGACTGAATTTGTGTTGTTCGGCCTTTTCCAGAGCAGAGAGATGCAGCATGTGTGCTTCGTGGTCTTCTCCCTCATTCATGTGCTCACTGTCCTGGGGAACCTTCTGGTCATCACCACCATCAATGCGAGCAAGACCCTGAAGGCTCCCATGTATTTCTTCCTAAGCCACCTCTCTTTTGCCGACATGTGCTATCCGTCCGCTACCACACCCAAGATGATTGCAGACACTTTCGTGGAGCATAAGACCATCTCCTTCAATGGCTGCATGACCCAGCTCTTTTCTGCCCACTTCTTTGGTGGCACTGAGATCTTCCTCCTCACAGCCATGGCCTATGACCGCTATGTGGCCATCTGTAGGCCCCTGCACTACACAACCATCATGGATCGGTGGAAGTGTGGTCTGCTGGCTGGGGCCTCCTGGGTGGCTGGCTTCCTGCATTCCATCCTACAGACACTCCTGACAGTCCAGCTGCCCTTCTGTGGGCCCAATGAGATTGACAACTTCTTCTGTGATGTTCATCCCTTGCTGAAGCTGGCCTGTGCAGATACTTATGTGGTGGGGCTCATCGTGGTGGCCAACAGTGGCATGATCTCTTTGG
>PJEM01015296.1:0-30751 GCA_004023845.1 Helogale parvula | reverse complement strand
CAAAGTCCTCTCGTGTTCCTTTCTGATGGGCAAGGCAAAGGCGCCAACATCCCCAAGTCTCTGTCCCCGCAGGCTGGGAATGACTGGTCACCCCGCACCCTCAGGCTTTGCGGGAAGCCATCCTGTTCATGAGCTTTTTGTACTTTTCTAGGACGGGAAAGAGAGAACTGATCTGAGGTGTGAACGCCTCTGTCCAGACGCGGCCACACAGCGGGTGTGCCTCAGCAGCTGGCTTGACTTCGCGGGGGGCTCGCCGCCCGTCCTGGCCCAGCCTGGACGTCCCCCTGGCGGGACCCTCTTCCAACGGAACCCGCCGGTCTCACCTCTGGGCCTGCCGCCGCCACCGGCCCCTCTCGTCACAGGCGTGGCCTTGGCCTTTCTGTTCTTGCTCCATTGGTAGACCCCCAGCAGCAGCCCCAGAGTGAGGCAGACGTCAGCCACGATGATGGCCGCCATCGCCGTCAGGTCCACCTCGATGCAGTTCTTACACACTGCGGGGGCCGGGGGGGCACCGAGAAAAAGAGACGCAAGATGGGAGACCCGAGCAAGAAACGAATAAAGGCAATTTCCCCTTTCCTGCTCACACGCTTGTCGTGGCCAGAGCCGGACCTTCCAAAGGTTCTAACGACAAGCAAAGGATGAAGGTTATGGATGGAGGCTCTGGAGTCAGACGGTCCTGGGTTCAAGCCCCAGCTCTGGAACTGGCTAGCGGTGAGGACTGTGAGCAGTGTTTTCAGCTCTCAAAGGCTCTGTTTCCTTTTGTATAAAATAGTACTTACCTCGGCGCGCTGTTGAGAGGCCGCGTGAAAACAAAGCTCCTGGCCAGTGTCTGGTATCGTGCTTGAAACTTAATAAGCACTCGAAAAAGGTCAGCTGTCCCTGTTATGCCTGTATTATTTATTTATTTATGTGTTTCCTTATTTTAAGGAAGAGAGAGAGAGAGCGAGCACGAGGGGGGGAGGGGCAGAGGAAGAGAGAGAGAGAATCCCAAGCAGGCTCTGAGCTCGATTTAGGATTTCACAAACCATGAGATCATAACCTGAGCTGAAGTCAAGAATTGGGCGCTTAACTGACAGCCGCCCAAGTGCCCCGACACCTTTCTGCGGCAGCTTTGCAAATCTTTCTGAAGAATTTATCTCTGGATAAAGCATTTAATAAACCCATATCTATGTGCCATAATTCTGGATTCAATATCATGTGAGCGATGCAATCCTGTCTCTTGGGAAGTTGTTTTAGGTCTAGAGCTGAGTTTGCCCAGATGGCACCACATGGGCATTTCATCGAGATTTCAGAAAACACGGACACGGTGTGACCCTGAGGTCTCAGACTGAGTGTCAGAGAAGCACAGAGACGCCAGGGGACTGTGAGTTGTGTCAGGGACATGGCTGAGGATGCGCTCTGGAAATGGCCCTCCCTAGAGCGGCGGTGGGGTCTGCCCCGGGCGGCACGTTACCTCTGGCCCTCAGGTAGAGATAGCTCTTCTCCTCGGATCTGTCTGAGTAACACGCATAGGAAGCACCGTTTTCCGCTTCTGAAAACTCATCCAGACGTAGCCGTTTTCCAGATTGATTGGGTAAGAGTTTATCATTTTTTTTCCATTTTATCGATTCATCTTCCGCCTCCTCAGGGCATGTCAGCTCTACCGAGTCTCCAGAGATGGAAACTCCATACGCTGGAAAACGGGAGAGAAGAGAAGGGAAATTGGAGAGAGAAACCAGGAAGATTTTGGCAAAGGCAAATTGGTAACGAAGAGCCAACCAGATGCAGACGGTCATGTGTCCCCCAGGCCCTGGGTTTTCTTGTCAAAGGGGAACTCCGCTGGCTACGGGGTGTGAAAAAGGGGCCCTGAAGGAGAAGGGAAACTGGAGAACCTTTTTAAAAAAAATTTCTTAGTGTTAATTTATTTTTGGGAGAGAGAGAGACAGAGAAGGGGGGGATGGAAGTAAAGAAAAGTCTAGAAAAAAAATTCTCTTTGGGAATATTTCCAAAATGGGAGTTGGAAATGTGCTCTTGGAAGGACTTCAGTTCTTGGGGTGACCTCTCCCCGCCAATTCCTTCCCCTCTGTCCGCCCACCCCATCCGCAGCACGCCCGCGAAAGACGGTTCAACTTACGTTGATATGTGGGTATCTGTGGATCTGTCCCTTCTCCAGAAATGAGAAAAAGAAAGCACAGTAAGAAAATGACCTTGGCTTAAGTTTCAACTGCAGATGAGCACTTCAAGTGGGACTAGCTACGATCCCCAAGAGCCTCCAAATAAGACGCATCTGTTAGCCCCAAGCCTGGAAGGTAAGTTACGTCCTTAGCCCACCGAGCAGGCGCCGACGTGCAGCCCAGACGCACCAGCCTGGGCTGCGGAACCCAGACCCACGGAAGTGTGGAAAGCTTAAACCCTAAAGCTGAGAAATTCTCCAAGTCTTCAAGCTCGTCCTCCGGCGTGAACCACATTCTCAGAGATAAAGACCTTCACTCGTCTTCGTGAGATCTCCGAGCTCCTGTTCTTGGGCTTACCTGTTTCTCACCGCGCAGAGGTGCTCTCTTATAATGAACAGAACCCCTCATGGGAGAGGGAAGATCCTTCTCTTTGTTCTGTACCACTTCTCTGTCATTGCCCCTCAGTTATGGAAACGACTGTCCTCATTTTAAGGGAATGGGTCTTCCCATAAAGCGTGGCCTGACTGTGAACTATCTCCTGAGTATAATCAACTCTAAATGAGTTTTGTTACAGGGACGCAGTATAGGCGGACCCGGGCACATCCCCCTCAGCGGGCCACGCTGTCCTGGGAGGCGGGGCTGGGGCTCGTCCTTGTGTTCTGGAAGGTCTGTGCCTGGACATAGGGTGCCACTAGGCTATGCTTAAGCCGACATGTGTGGTTGAAACGCAGGAGGGGCGCTCAGAGACCGTTTTTTCTTTGCTGGGGGCGTTCTGCTATAGGGTGCTGTTAGGGACAAGGTGCCGGACTGAATCAGAAGCCCTGTTTGAATCCAGATCTGTTTTAGGATGTGTGACCAAGGGCAAGTCATTGAACTTCTCTGAGCCTCAGTTTATTCATCTGGGAAATGGAGATAAAACACCAACCTCACAGGGCATTTGTGAGCAGTTAACGGATTATGAGCGTGAAAATTAATGGCACATAGCAGATGCTTAAGAAAAAATGTTAATTACTTTCTTTCTTTGCTTCTTGGGGTCCTGCTCCAACGGAGAACAGAACTGAGTTCTGACCCGATTGCTCAGGCAGCGCTCTGGCTAAGATCATCTTGGGTGTCAACATGTCACTCTCCAGATCTATCCATCTGCTAATAATTGGGATTTGAGTATAATGACGTAGATAGTTGATATTATTTTGACTTAGAAATAATTTTTCAATACTATTTCTTAGAAATGTTATATTAACTAGAAATCATAAACAAAATAATTTAAATCTAGATAGACATTTCACTCTGCTTCCTGTGTTTGTTTGAAAAGGAAAGGTAAAGGGGTACCTGGGTGGCTCAGTGGGTTAAGCATCCGACTTTGGCTCAGGTCATGATCTCACAGTTTGTGGGTTCGAGCCCCACATTGGGCTCTGTGCTGACAGCTCAGAGCCTGGAGCCTGCTTCCAATTCTGTGTCTCCCTGTCTCTCTGCCCCTCACCCCTATGCTCTGTCTCTCTCTGTCACAAAAATAAATAAACATTACCTGCTGGCTCACAGGATATTTGTCCTACTTAAAAGTCTACAGCTCTAAACTAATTCTAGATACACAATTTTTTAAAATGTTTATTTATTTTTGAGACAGACAGAGTGTGAGTGGGAGAGGAGCAGAGACAGGCAGAGACACAGAATCTGAAGCCGCTCCAGGCTCTGAGCTGTCAGCACAGAGCCCCACGCGGGGCTCGAACCCATGAACCGTGAGATCATGACCTGAGCCGAAGTCGATGCTTAACTGACTGAGCCTCCCAGAAGCCCCTAGACACACAATGATTAATGAAGGTATTGGATTCTATTCCCTCTACCCCCTTTTCTCAAAACCAAACCAAAAACCCCCCCCAAAACTCATTTGCCTCATTTCTCCAATTTATTGTAGGCCGGACAGAAACATTCTTAAGAAATCTGGGGGACAACCTGTGGCTCATTTTACGCTAAATGTAACCTGTATTGATTTAAAAAATGCTCTATAGTATTAAAATTTAATTTTGTAGATTAAAAAAAAAGAAAGAAAACGGGATCTCCACATTCTTCATGGTCGGACGGGAAAAGTTGTTTTGGGCTCTGCCTCTTACATTAAACAACTGATGGCGATTTACAAAAATAGATACTAAGTAGTCATTTTGCAATATCAAATGATTGCATTAGACGCCTTGGCTTTACATTGGTTATACATCAATTATATCAATAAAGCTGGGGGGAAATGAAGCTCCGTATCGAGCATAAATCGATGATGAAGAAAAATCAACTCTAAATGTTATCCTGAAGCGTGTCAGCACTTTCAACATCCTCCATCTGCCAATAAGGTAACGTTGGGGGCGCCTGGGGGCTCAGTCGGTTAACCTCCGACTTCGGCTCAGGTCATGATCTCACGGTTCTTGAGTTCGAGCCCCACGTTGGGCTCTGTGCTGACAGCTCGGAGCCTGGAGCCTGCTTCGGATTCTGTGTCTCCTTCTCTCTCTCTGCCCCTCCCCTGCTCATGCTCTGTCTGTCTCTCCCTCTCAAAAATAAACACTAAAAATTAAAAAAAAAATAAGGTAACATTGAAGCCTGCGGCATGGGAAAAAAGAAAAAAGAAAAAAAGGGTTCTGAAACATTACAAAAGAGGCCGTGCCGTGGAGCGTAGACTGGCCAGTGGCCGCCTTTAAACACAAAATTGCTTCACGCACTTCAGAGAAGCTGATTGAATAGAAAGGCTTCCGGTATTGGGACATTTCTGACTCTACCCCTGTGACCGGGAAACGAGTCCCGGCCAGGCGTGCTCACACGCGTGTGATCACAGGCGTGCACACGCATGCACACACTCAGAGCGTTTGGACACGTGACTCTGAGCCTGCACCCCGCCTGCCCGTGTACGCATCCACATCCTCTACAAAATCCCACATCAAACATGAAATGCAAACAAATGAAAACTTTTGGCACTTTCAGCTTGAGCAGTTTCAAGTTTTTTCTTTCGAATAGTTAAAACTCATTTTTCCTAGGATCCCGGTTGCCTTCCTCTTCCGGAACTACCTCTGGACGGACCAGGGGGGGAAATGCACAGACACCCATGGGAGCTCTGCGTGTAGGGGTGGGGGAGGGGTCTGGCCAAAGTTCCGCTCGTAACAACAAAGCCTGCTGGGCTGATTTCAAAATGAGGAAAGAAAGCATATCTTACCGTCCTGCCCCCAAGCGCCAACTAGAAAATAAATAAGAAAAAAAAACACAAGTTAGGCAATGTTGTGGGGCCTGAAATTCCAAGCAGAACAGTGATGTGGTCTCGTTTGGCCATTTCCGGCCACCCCGGGACCGTGGTCATGTCTGTGCCCCAGGAAGGGACGTGACCTGCCCAGTGTGGACCAGGACTCCCCTGGGATTCTTTCATTTCATTCCAACGGAGTTCAGCCATTGGGATGAAGCAAAGCAAAGAAGGCTCTGGCATTAAACTCGAACACTCAGTATTTGACAAAGAGTTAGGAGAAGCGGAGGCTACTTTTCGGGCCCCGGGGAAGGTGCAGATGCAGTTTGCAGCCCAGCCTCCATTTTGAAAGTCGGACTGTGGAAGAAGCACGAGTTCTGGTTCCGGCAGACACGTTGAGACGTGCCCTCCGTCTCGCCTCCCGCTTGTCTGATGGCTCAGTTTCTCCACCTGTTTTCTGCTTGAGCCCCAGACGGAGGGATTTGAAATTCCACTTACTCATCCGTCAGCCCCTGAGTGTTGGGGAGCCAGGTCCCAGCGCAGCTCGGGTTCATGACGGTGCCCAGTGTCCCCGATGCTGTCTTTTTAAGCTCTCCGTAGGCTCGGACCTCTCTCTCGCCAACAGCCTCTGCGTCGGGTGAGGCCTCTCCCCCGCCCAGTGCCCATCCATGTCCAGAGCGGACTGGCACGATCTCATGAGGCCTCCCCCACCCCCACCTTAGAAAACGCCTGACCTCTCCTTGCAGGAGTCTCGCCTTGCCCTTGACACTCAAAACGTGTTCCTTGGACCAGCAGCAGACTTACAAGCCCAAGAGTTTACTCGAAAGGCAGAATCTCAAGCCCTGGTCCCGCCGAGGCAGGAGCTCCGGAATCCCAGGGGGTTTGCGTGGGCGCTCAGGCCTGAGAACCTAACTCAGCGAAGCAGGGAGCAGGGCACCGTGGCCGTGGCCTCCGAGCGGGGCCCCAGCTCCGGCAGCGTTTTCTAGGCTCTGAAATAAACCCATGGCGCCCCATTTTGCATCACTGAGCCCGGAAGCGCCCAGGCCCTCTGGACGGACAGCCCCCGCTCCCCGGGTCCGCGTCAGCCCTGCCTCGCTGTGTGGCTTGAACCAAGTCACGTAACCTCTTTGCCTGTCGGTTTCTTCCTGTGTAAAATAGGGGTGGCGTTTGCCTCCCCCGATGAAGGGGAGAATCAAATCCGCTGATACACACAAGGAAGTTTTCTGGGTACAGTCTCTGGCACTTAACAAATGGTAACCTTTTTTTTTTTTAATTTTATCTCCTATGAGACCTAGAATCGCTCTTGGTTATGTATCCACGGAGACCCTCCCTTGCTTCATAAAGGACTAAGTTAGTTAAAAGTTCTTAGTCCCCTGAGCAGGATCGGTAATTCTGAGTCGTGCTTTGTCTCCGGGAGACCAGCCTGGCTCTCCGCCCCCGAGCCTGGGCTCAGCTCCCTGCCCTCCTCACCAGCCCGGAGGTGAGCTCTTCCACCCGCCTTTGTGTTAGTTCTTAAGGGCCGACTGGGTGGGTCACGGACGAAGGAGCTTGTCCTTGGAGGCAGAGAGACTGTTTCCAACAGCGACAATCCCAAGTGTCCCAGGGTGCTCCCCCAAGCATCGAGGCGCCTTTCCGGCCCGGACCTGGGGTCCCTGGCCTAGCGGGGCGCAGGTGGCTCCTTACGTCTTCTGGTAAACGGGGCTCCTTGGTCCCACCGGGCAGCACCAGGGAGGCTGTGCGCTTCCCGCGGTCTGGAAAATGCGCCCCTTCCTCATCCCACCCTGCTTACCGGACAGGAGACAGAGTCCCAGGACTCTCCAGACGGTTCCCGACGGCATCATCCTCTCACCGGACGGACGCTCGTTCTACCTAAGATGGCGGAGCCCGTGGCTCACTGCTTCTGAAACAGAAACCGGAGGACTTTTCCACCCCGGCTGCGGGCGAGGACCCTGAGGGCAGCGTTCCCGGGGTGAAACAGGGGGCCGTGCCAGGGGAGACTCACCATTTTCCGAAGCAGCAGCTCAGGCTGGCGGGGAGGCGAGTCTCTGAGCCCCACACAGGAAGTGTGCAGGGCCCTGGGCCGCGGGCTCTACGTCACTGGGAACCGTTCGAGACAGCCACCTGGGCTGGCCGCGGAGAGACGGGCTGCACCTTCATCTCCCCGTGGCGGGAGCGGGGGGCTCGGCCGAACCTGGGGGGAATGAAAAATACTGCAATGTAACAGCCCGGGGCCTTGTGCGATGTAGCTCCGCACTGGGACCGGCTTCCCAAACAGCCCGCTTCCCAAATCAGCAGTGACAAGGAAGGAAGGACTAAATATTTGCTTTAAAAAACAAACAAAAAAAAAAGGATTTTAAGCAATCCCTACCCCAACCTGGGGCTCGAACTCACAACCCTGAGATCAGACGACGTTGGGGGCTCCACCCTCTCAGCCAGCCAGGCCCCCCGGCTCTCCTCATGGCGCGTCGGCCACGGAGCAGCAAGGTACAGACATCTCGTTAACAAAACCTCTCGGCTTGGAAATACAAGTTGGCTTAAAACCACGAGATCCATTTTTATTTTTTTGGCCTATAATATTGACAAAAATAGTTGATTTTAAAAATATTTATTTGTTTATTTATTTATTTTGAAAGAGCTAGAGACAGGGGGAGGGGCAGAGAGAGAGAATCCCAAGCAGGCCCTGTGCTGTCAGCGTAGAGCCTGACGCGGGACTCGATCCCACGAACTGTGAGATCATGACCGAAATCAAGAGTTGGATGCTTAACCCACTGAGCCACTTGGGCGCCCTGACAGAATAAAATTCTTTAAAAAAGTTTAGGGGCGCCTGGCTGGCTCAGTCGGTTGAAAGAACACGAGGCTCTTGATCTCTGGGTTGTGAGTTTGAGCCCCACATTGGGTGTATAGATTCCTTAAAAATAAAAATCTTTGGGGCACCCGGGTGGCTCAGTCAGTTCAGCAAATGACTCTTGATCTCAGCTCACGTCTTGATCTCGGGGTGGTGAGTTCTGGTCCTGCGCTGGGCTCCATGCTGGGTGTGGAGCCAACGTTAAAGAAAAAATCTTAATAAAAAATTGAAGTGAGGAAAGGTTTTAATGACAGAATCAAAACAGTCACGTGTTAAAAAGAGCGGAGGGCACAGAAGGGACCATGCAGCCCCTGCCCCCCTTGGCGCAGCCCTAGTCCTCTCCCTGGAGAAAACCACTTTTAACTTTGTGAACTGTTGTCCTCTCGTGGCTGCGTTATCTCCGGACGGGCACCGCCCCCACTGGGGTTCTCTGGAAACAAGCTTCGAGACGGAGATTTGTGTGCAGGAGGCCCTCTGGGGGACAGAGACCCTCTGGGGGACAGGGAACGGCGCCTGGAAGGGAAGGAAGCAGAACCAGGGGCTGAGGGGAAAGGGGCACGAAGTCAAGGGAGCAGGAGAGAGCGCGGCCGATGCCACGGGGCGTCCCGGGCTGGGAGGACCCTCAGGACCGTCCTGAATTGAGGCACCAGGCCCACCACCTAGTCTTGGATGCGAACTCTTCCTGAAAGGGGGTGAGAACTTGGCCGAGGCAGCCGCTTCTGCTGCTGAGTACAGTGCCTGTGGAGGGGCTGAGCTGGGGGCCCTCGGGGGACGGGCTGGGCAGCTGGGGGGGGGGCGAGCGGCCCTCGGGGACGGGCTGGGCAGCGCCAGGTGGCACCGCACGGCTCACCCCTTGCCATGTCATCGTTTCAGCCTCTCCTCCAACAGCCGCTTCAGGACTCCGCTTGGTCTCTTTTCCAGGAGAAGCTTAGAAACGGAAAGTCAGTGGCACAACTCGAGGCCCACTCTCCCGCCACTCTGGGCCCGTCTGGTAGCCATCTCCCTCCTTTGCTGCCCATTCCGGATTGCCGCCAGCCTCGGCTGGCACCTCTGCTGACCCAGGGGAAGACGCAGCCTGGGGAATCCGAGCCCCGAGAGTCTGGCCGCCTGGCCTTTCCAGGCAGTGAACCCCTGCGTTTTGTGTGTCTTCTCCCTGTTCCCCGACTCCTTCTAATGAGAGAGAGATTCCTTCTGCTGGAAGAGTGAATCATTTCTTTTAAGTAAGCTCTGTGCCCAAGGTGGGGCTTGAACTCACAACCCTGAGGTCAAGTCACATGCTCTACTGACTGAGCCAGGCAGGCACCCCAAGAGAATTTTTTTTTCTTGCCTCCCGGTCTCTTGGCCACGGTAGGGAGCAGGTGTAGCTTAGTTTAACAGAACTCTTGCTGGGCACCATGATGGAAACATTGTGCTTCTGGAAGCCGTGGCCTCTAGAAACGCAGGGCCCAGGGTTATGGGGAAGAGAAGCGCGAATTCCTGAATGGTTCACTGGGAGCAAAGGGAAGCGTGAATCCTCCTACGGCCAACCCTTAGTTCCTGGATGAGGGGTCCCAGCTCCCGGGGACAGAGTCCCGTCCTGCAGTCACGGACCTAACACGCATGTATGCCGCCACGGCCTGAAGGACAGCGCCCCAGGCTGGGTGTCACCTCTGAGTCAACACCGTAGTTATATCTTCAAACGAGTTCTTCATCGACCCATCAGCCAGCAGCTTCGGGATGAGCGTCATGTACGATAAAGCACATGGGTCACAGGTCCACGCACCTTCGTTTTAAAGCAGGTCCCATGGTCCCTAGTGACGCTACGCAAGATCTGGTCTGATGGCTCCAACAATATGTGACCTGCTTTGCAGGCAGGAAAGTCAAAGCCACACCCAGAATATGTGTCAGTTCCTATGACATGAGTCAAGTCCTTTCGTTTGGAGAGGATCCAATGTAATGAACTTCCCAAGAAGAGAGTCATTGGTTTCCTCCAGGGAGGGTCCCACACAGGAGGCTCAGCATTGCACTGTTTCAGCCGCAACAGCGTCTAGATCAGCCTCGACGAGCGGGACCCTCACCGCTGTACCTAGGGGTGGCCTCCGCCATGGCGGCCACGGCTGCATTCATAACCCCGCTGTCCCTGCTTCGGGAGGCCGAGGGCAGAGGCTAGGTGACACCAGCTGGCCGCATCATTTTCTTCCACTTTGTGTGGTCGTGCCTCTCCTGTGATGCAGGCTCTCTGGTGGGTGTTATGTGACCCAAAGACCTTCACCTGTTGTCATTCCATAGGTCCACAGACACGTGTCTTCTCCGTCCTTCCTGTCCCCAGGCTTCTGAACTCACCCGTTCTAGGCCCCTGACCAATAGCCATTCATCACCGTCCCTGAATCTCTATATTCTAACAGCAGCCACGTCTCCTTCCGTGTGAAATGGATGACCACGGATGGTGCCAGGACTTTCCCCTCACTCCTCTCTCCGGTGGGGAGGCAGGGCTGTACGTGTTCACCTTGGCTGCGCCCCATCTCGAGCCGGTGTCGCCCTGCCCCCTTGTCCCCTTTCCCCGTCTCCCTCGTGTCACTGGAACTCGGCCGCACAGCGATTGCTCGAGATCCCCTGCCTCTCCCTGCGGTGCCGTCCCCCCTCCGGCCTGTCTGGCGGGAAGTGCGGCTTCTCTCATCTCCCCAAGACGCTTCTTCTCTTTCCCTTTCTCCAGATGCCTTATCTCCTGTAGGGCAAGAATGAAGGGTTTGACTCCTCGGTCATGATCTCTTCCAGCCCATTCTGTTTCCGCTCTTCTGCGCACAGCCCTTGTGGAGACGCTGTTGGGGTCTCATGCGCATCCCCCGAGCCCATCCACAACCTCCGCCCTGTGGCCCTTGTGTGACCCCCTCAGAAGCCCGTGCAGGCAGGCGCGGTCCTGAATGCGCAGGAGAGAGGAGGGACTCAGTGCCCCCAGAGGCAGCCCTGACCTAACGGGAGAGGAGTGAGTGTCCTGTCCCCCGCCTTCTATCGGCCAGAAGACTGATTAACTTCTGAAATGCATTCTACACGGTGCCTCCGGGGCTCTCCCGAGAGACTGGAGTTGCAGGTGACCGGAGCAGTCACTAGCTTACTAAAGCGCTCATCATCGGCTCTTTTCCTTTATTTAATTTTTTCATGTTTATTTATTTTTGAGAGAGAGATGGAGACGGAGGGGGGAGGGGCAGAGAGAGGGAGACACAGAATCGGAAGCAGATCCGGGCTCTGAGCTGTCAGCACAGACCCCGACGCGGGGCTCAACCTCACGAACTGTGAGATCATGCCCTGAGCTGAAGCAGGACACGTAACCGACTGAGTCGCCCAGCCGCCCCCGGTCTCTCCTTTCTTGTCTTACTGTCCCTGCAACCTCCTTGGTCGATAGGATCAATGCCCTAACACACTGCCGGCTTCAAAGTCCTGCCCTGGGCTTTCTCCTCCTCTTCTTCTGAGGGTTTGCCCACCCACCGCCCGGCACCCCGCAGTCACTGGTGACTTACACACCAGGTTTGCACTTGCTCTCTGCCCTCAATATTCGAGTAACGCCCGGCGGGCCGCCCCTCCCAGTCCGGCCTCACGTAGCTTTGACTCCCTCAGGGTCTATGGCTTTATCTCACTCCGCCTCAGACAACCCCTCAGACACGCTCTGTCACCACCGGGGACCTCTCCCCGTCTGGAAGCTCAAGCTTTATTTTCAGAGTCTGCAGAACGTTCCATTGGTTAGAGCTACTGTTACTTATTTGACCAATCCTCTAGGTTTGGCTTTACGTACCTTTTGTCGTTATTTCAAATAACGCCGCAGCAAAACCCGCGGACCCGCGTCTCCTCCGGCAGGTGTACGTGTAGGGTGAGTCCAGGAGACATTGCCGGACCCAAGGAGAAGCGCCGCTAAGTTTTGACAGGTATTTTCAAACTGCCGTCCCCCAAAGTGGTGCCAATTTATACTCAATCAGTGTCTGAATGTTATTTTTCATCATATCTTTGTTAATGCTGGAGTTTTTCTCTCTTAAAAAGTTTATTTATATTTTACAATGAATTTATATTTTCATCTAAATCACAGCTGTCAGGTTAACACTGCAACGCTTATGACAAAGACCAATAATCTGCCTGCCTCTTCCATTGCTTATCCCATTCGGAGTTGATTTTTTTAAATGTTTATTTATTTATTTATTTTTTAATGTTTTTTATTTATTTTTGAGAGTCAGATAGAGACAGCCTGAGCAGGGGAGGGTCAGAGAGAGAGGGAGATACAGAACCTGAAGCAGGCTCCAGGCTCTGAGCTAGCTGTCAGCACAGAGCCCGACACGGGGCTTGAACCCACAAACCGTGAGATCATGACCTGAGCTGAAGCCGGAAGCTTTACCGACTGAGCCACCCAGGCACCCGGCACCCCTACTTATTTATTTTTGAGAGAGAGAGAGAGAGAGAGAGAGAGAAAGAGAGCGCACAAGCAGGGGAGGGGCAGAGAGAGACACACACACAGAATCCAAAGCAGGATCTAAGCTCTGAGCTGTCAGCACAGAGCACGGTGTGGGATTGAACTCATGAACTGTGAGATCATGACCTGAGCCGAAGTTGGCTGCTTAACCGACTGAGCCCCCCAGGCGCCCCTGGAGTGGATTTTTGTGTGTGACGTGACTAAGAACTCAATTTCATGTTTTCCATACGGCACTGTCCCAGCCCCCACACTCTGTCTTTCCTCCCCCCAGAAGCGCCGCTTGCACTGCATGCCATGGGTTCATACGTGTGAAGGTCGGACTCACGGCCTCCGCATGGCCCCGCCTCTGGGTCGGCACCACACCATCTTAACTTTTATGGCTTTCTAATAACTTCTGGTGTCTGACAGCGTTCGTTCTGGATCTTTGTCTCTTTTTGGAAGTGCCTTGGCTATTCTCGGCTTTTTACTTCTCCACATAAATTTTAGCATCATCTTAACAATTTCACTAAAAACTCTGCAGAGGGGCGCCTGGGTGGCTCAGTTGACTGAGCGTCTAACTTCAGCTCAGGTCATGATCTCATGGTTCATGGGTTCAAGCCCGACGTCAGGCTCTGTGCTGACAGTGAAGAGACTGCTTGGGATTCTCTTTCTTTCTGATTCTTGCTTATCCCCACCCCGCCCCCTCCACCCCGCACACTCTTTCAAAAATAAATAAATGAACTTTAAAGAAACTCTGCTGAGATTTTGTTAGAAAATGGAATAAATCTGGGACGCCTGGGCCGCTCAGTCGGTTGGGCGTCTGATTTCAGCTCAGGTCACGAGTGCACAGATTGTGGGTTCGAGCTCCACATCGGGCTCTGTGCTGACAGCTCAGAGCCTGGAGCTGCTTCCGATTCTGTGTCTTCCTCTCTCTCTGCCCCTTCCTTACTCATCCTCTCTCTCTCCTTCAAAAATAAATAAACATTTAAAAATTTAAGAAAAAAGAAAATGGAATAAACTTAATTTGGGAAGAATTAATTATCTTTACGATATTAAACCTTCGACTACATAAACATGGTATAGCTCTCCATTTATTTAGGTAAATAAAAACGACTCTTACACATGTTTTCTCTCTATCTAGGTCATGTACGTTTCTGTTAGATTTTTGTTGGATATACCTTCACACTACAGTAGTAGCAGAGTAGGGAGTATATATTTTTTCGTTTTAGCTATTTTTAGTTGGTCATTGCTAGGCATAGAAATGTTTATTAATATTATATGTATGACTCATATCCAGTTTCATTGTTAAATTTTTTTGCTCTTAAGGATTTGTTTACATTCTTTTGTTTGGTAAAGGAAAAAAGTCATGTCACCTGCAAACAATGGCAGCTTCCTTTCCTCTCTCTTGTTCTGTAAGCTTCCGCTTCGTCGTTCTTGCCGCACGACCCTGGTCGGGCCCCTGACGCGGCACCTCGGGACAGTGGGGGCATCGGGCATTGTCTCAGTTCTTAATTCAGGGGCAAATCTGCTATTTTCCCAATTAGGGTAATACTCGCTATAAGATTTTAATCGATTCTCCTTATCAGGGTAAGAAACACCTGTAGTTCCAATTTACAAAGAGTTTTTACCCTGAACAGGCAAGGGACTTCACCCAATGCTTTCTCCGCTTCTCTTGAGAGGTTCCTATGATTTTTCTCTTCATCTGCTTTTGGGGTCAATTACATTTATAGATTTTCTAATATTAAACATTGATGTATAACCATTTGGTAGTGGTGGTGTTTTCTTCCCTTCTTTACCTGGTTGGATTCAATGTGCTAATATTTTGTGAGGATTTTTGTTTCTGTTTTCATGAATGAAATAAGCTTGATATTTCTTTACTATGTCTGCATCTGATGCGTCAGGTTATGCCGGCCTCAGTGAATGAGTTAAATAGTATGTTATTTCTTCATTTCTAAAAATGTTTTATTTATTTTTAGGAGAGAGAGAGAGAGACAGTGCGAGCAGGGGAGGGGCAGAGAGAGGGAGGGAGACACAGAATCAGAAGCAGGCTCCAGACTCTGAGCTGTCAGCACAGAGCCCGACGCGGGGCTCAAACCCACGAACCGCGAGATCATGACCTGAGCCGAAGTCAGATGCTCAACCGACTGAGCCACCCAGGCGCCCCAATATTTTATTTCTTCAATGTTTGAGAAGAATTAGCTTTTTTTGGCCTGTCGGTTTGTTTAGCACCCAGTCACTTATTTTTCAACATCAAAGTTTTGTTCCGTTTCCCATCTGCTACTCTTTTTATTCTCCTTGCCTTTCCGGGTCTTTGCCATTTTAGCAGCTTATGTCAACGTTTGTTCAGTTTTTCACGTTTAACCAAAAATCTGGTGTCTCTCGTTCCCTTCTCAGTCATGCATTTGTCCGTGAGGTTTGACTGACTGAGGCTTGGTTATATTACAGAGTAAGTTCGGGCCTGAGCCCGCATCTTTAACTTTAAATGACACATTTTGATGGGAGACCTAAGAGGCTTTTCTATAACACAAGACGGCACAGAATTCAAAAGATAATTTACCAACCTGAGAGCAATGTACGCACTCAGTACACGGACTGTGGCCTCAGATCCTGTTTCCCGCTGAAGTCCCCGGACTCCTTGAGGAATTCGGACTCAGGTCCAGGGTGAGGCGTGTACGGGGTCGACCTGGGACGTCGGGTCGCGGGCCACAAGGGTTATCATGGGGGGGGATCACCTCGATGCCACGACACACTGCCCAACACGCAGTTCCAGACATCACTGAACCGTGTGCTCGCAGGCAAAATTAGGACCTTCGATCGTTTGGTTTATGAAATCCATGAAAGAGATTTAGCGAAGAGCAGTGGGAAAGAGGTGGGGAAGGTCCCCCCTCAGGCGAGGGTGCACATCTGGGGAAGGAGGCCCCGCTGCGGTCCCGTGCGGTGTGCGGCTCCCGCATCCTACCTCCTCCCTGCCGCACCTGTTACAGGCCGGGTTGTGGGTGAGCGTCGGGATTCGGCAGATCCGTGGTGGCTGGGCCGCAAACGCTCCTGCTCTTGCTGGGGTTCAGGACACGCCCCCCTACTACGACACCTCCGCATGGCCAACATTTTCAGCTGAAGGAATCTGAGAAAATGGCAAAAGCAAGATCATGCTGATCTTTCCCAGCCCCCGCCCCTGAAACAGATCATAAGTTCCTCATGTGGGGAGGCCTTCCCTGTGCCCGCAGGGAAGGAGCCTCCTTATCTCGGCCCCAAGAAGATCCGAACAAAAGTCCTGGCTAAGATTCTCTGGGTTACTACGGTGACCTCCGTCTCCTCTACTTAACACTCCTGGACACCCGTCCACTCAGCACCAAACACCGCGTAAAATACTCAGGTCTGTTTCTTTGAGTTTTCATTTCCTTGTGAGGGCGCCTGTGTCCCATAAAACTTACAGGAAATACGTTTGTAGGATCTCGTCCTGTAATTCTGTCTTTGTCAGTTTGGGTGGAAGAAAGCTTTTCCTCTCCCGCACTCCGTGGTAGGATCGCAAGGCAAGAATTCCAGGCTGTAGGTGGCGCTCGCAAAGTAGGGGACGGGTCGCTGTGGGTTTTACCTGTAAACCTTCGCAGGGGACAGGGCCAGAATGTGTCACAAAGAGACAGCTGATTTAAGATCTCATAAATAGTGAGTGTCTCATAAACATTTGGGTTTTGTGTGTCTCGTGAACACCCGCAGCCGCGTGAGCCTGACCACTCTCCCGTTTGGGCGGGAGTCTGCCTCGCTCCTCCAGGTCTGACTTGTTTCACAAGCTACTTGCTTCCACATTCAATTTCATCTGTCTTCTTTGTTTGTTTCCTTCTCTTATTTTTCTATAGCAGATTTGAATAGTCCGATTTTTAAAAATATTTATTTGTTTTGAGAGAGAGAGAGAGCGAGCAGGAGAGGGGCAGAGAGAGAGAGAGACAGAGGATCTGAAGCAGGCTCTGTGCTGACAGCAGAGAGCCCTTGGTGGGGCTCGAACCCATGAACCATGAGATCATGACCTGAGCCGAAGTCGGATGCTTAATTGACTGAGCCCCCCAGATGCTCCTGACATTCTGTTTGTTTTTTTTTTTAAGTTTATTTATTTTGATAGAGTGAGAGAGAGACACAGAGAGTGAGAGATGGGGGTGGGGGCAAGGAGGGGCAGAGAAAGAGGGAGAGATAATCCGTAGCAGGCTCTGCGCAGTCAGCGCAGAACCCTACACGGTGCTCAAACTCACGAACCGTGAGATCATGATCTGAGGTGAAATCAAGAGTGTGACGCTCAACCAACTGAGCCACCCAGGCGCCCGGACCTGAATATTCTTAAATAATACAGCAAACACACATTCCAAGGATGCGGGAGCCAGTTTGAAGAGGGTCCCACTGCTCAAAGATGGGGTAATTTGAGAATCAATAAGAATAATAACTATAATGCGTGAGCTGCCTCAACCATGTTTAATGACGTAAGTTTATAATGACACTACAGATAAACAAACACAAACAAAAATAAATCTTTAACTGGTAGCCATCGACGGTGCTAGTGAACTAACTCATCATGTTCAAAATGGGTCTTCCCGGCATGAACTATCCCGCTGGGTAACTCCTTAGTAGAAGAGGAGGTTTCTCTCCCTGGACGCAGTCTGGCCAGGAAACGAGGCAGAATGACGGCACTGGAATGTCGCCGTGCGGCACCACACAGGACTGAATAGATCTCAGAACCGAGCACCAGAGGCTGTTAACATCACAAAACAAGGCGACCGCAGCGTGTACCTCCATCTTCAAGGAGGAGCACACCGCAGGGGAGGGAGGCGTGGACACAGAAAGCCAACTCTGAGCCTGCCTGAGCCCCGGTGTGGTCCCGTCCTGGGCTCCAGGTGTGCTCAGCACCACCTGGTGGCTTGTCAGAGACGCACATTTTTAGGACCGACTCCGACCCGAGTCTGAAACTCTGGGGCGGGATCTGTTTTAACAAGCCGTTCAGAGGACTCGGATACCTTCGGGAAGGTCGGGGACTCACTGCTTTAAATGCAATACCAGCTTATAGGAAATACCAAGGGACGTTTCACACAGCGTGGTGGTGGTGGTGACGGCTGGCCAAAAAACTCGGACTGTGGAAAACGCTATCAGATGGATGACTCAGTTTCTTTACATTTAAGTTGTAAGGAAATAAAAAAGAGTTGGAGGGGAACCTATGTTGTAAAAGAGACTTGGGTGTGTGGCGGGGGAGGTGCCTGGATGGCTCAGTCGGCTCATGTCATGAGTGCGAGTCCTGCATTGGGCTGTCTGCGGTCAGCGCGGAGCCGCTTTGCATCGTCTCCCCCGCCCCCACCCTCCCCACTTGCTCTCTCTCTCTCAAAAATAAACAAACATTAAAAAAGTGTTTTAAAAAAAGAGACTTGGGGAACATATGGATGAATGGCAAAGTTTGGATCTGATTTGGATAATTCAAATAAACAAACTAAATTTTCAAATAACATTTATGAGATAATCGGAAACTTTAACATTGGATATTTGATATTTAGGAAACGTTAATTCTTTTTCGGCATGATGATGGTTTGTTTTTTTTTTTTTTGAGCAAGTTTATTTATTTATTTATTTAATTTTTTAAAAATAAATTCAGATTTTATTTTTTTCTTTTTTAAAAAAATGTTTCATTTATTCTTTTTTTCTTAAGGTGGAGTTTTTGTTTTTTTAAATAGTTTATTGTCAAATTGGTTTCCATACAACACCCGGTGCTTCTCCTACAAGTGCCCCCCTTCATGACCATCCCCCCTCCCTCCCTCCCGCTCTCCCTTCAGTCCACGGTTCGTTTTCAGTATTCACTAGTCTTTCATGGTTTGTGTCCCTCTCTCTCCCCATCTCTCTTTCCCCCTTCCCCTCCCCCTGGTCCCCTGTTAGGTTGTCCTGTTAGACCTATGAGTGCAAACATATGGTTTCTGTCCTTCTCTGCCTGACTTATTTCGCTTAGCATGACACCCTTGAGGTCCATCCGCTTTGCTACAAATGTCCAGATTTCATTCTTTCTCATTGCCATGTAGTACTCCATTGTGTATATATACCACATCTTCTTGATCCATTCATCAGGTGATGGACATTTAGGCTCCTTCCATGTTTTAGCTATTGTTGACAGTGCTGCTATGAACACTGGGGTACATGTGGTCCTATGCCTCAGCACTTCTGTATCCCCTGGGTAAATCCCTAGCAGTGCTGTTGCTGGGTCATAAGGGAGTTGTATGGATAGTTTTTTGAGGAACCTCCACACTGTTCTCCAGAGCAGCTGCACCAGTTTACATTCCCAACAGTGCAGGAGGGTGCCCGTCTCTCCACACCCTCGCCAGCATCTATAGTCTCTTGATTTGTTCATTTTAGCCACTCTGACCGGTGTGAGGTGGTATCTCAGTGTGGTTTTGATTTGATGCTGAGTGACACTGAGCATCGTTTCATGTGCCTGTTGGCCATGATGATGGTTTTGAAGTTATATTTATGGGTGAAATGGTGTCTTCAATTTGTTCAAAATGATATTGGGTGGGCTGGTGAAGGTATAAATGGAAAAAGGTTGACCATGGGTTGATGATAAGTGGGCTCAGGTGACAGATACCTAGGATTCATGATACTATTTCGTCTGATTGTGCACATGTTTGAAAATTGTTGCCGTGAAAGACCTTTGTGGTCTTTGTGGGGACTCATGGGAGGAATTTTGGATTTAGATACAGAAAAGCCAGAATGAGCCCGAATTCTACCATTTATTTTGCAGCAGGAGCGAGTGGGGGCTGGGTCAGTCTCTTCGTGTCTGCGATCCTCATTTCTTTTATCTGTAAAATAAGGCACAGAGAATCACATGATGTGTTCAAGCGCTTTGCAAAGGTTCTAGTATCCACTGACTGGGGTCTATGAAGCCGGATACGCCATCTCTTTTTTGTTTCTTACTTTTTAATGTCTTTATTTTATTTTGAGAGAGAGACAAAGTGTGAATGGGGAAAGGAGCAGAGAGAGAGAAGGAGACACAGAATCCAAAGCAGGCTCCAGGCTCTGAGCTGTCAGCAGAGTCTGACGCGGGGCTTGAACCCACAGACGGTGAGATCATGACCTGAGTCAAAGTCAGACGCTTAATCAACTGAGCCACCCAGGCGCCCCTGGCATTGTCTAATACATTTTTTCCAACAGCGTTGATTATATAACAGGTGCTCTGTAAGTGTTTAGCTTCAGTATTCTTATTCAATCCAATCGCTCTTTGTTAAATGAATGAATAAATAGGTATATTCCAAATTCTAGGTTTCAGACCCCTAGAGCATTCATTTAATGATTTTTGGTCATTCATTCCATGATTATGACTTTTAATGAATGAATGAAAGTAGGAGAAACCTTCTGACAATTATTTGATATGTTACATTATACACATTCAGGTAGAATTGATTATGTATGTTACTATTTGCCCCTCTTATTTCACGATGGCTCCTAGGCTCAAAGCAGCAGAAGATGAGAAGCTCTTGTATAGTGTAGAGTTTGCAGTCGTAGAGATGATCTTCATGAAAACAGGCGAAGTTAAAGCGGAGACTGATGTCAGGTGTTCGCTCCTGGCTCCCAGCAGAGGGAGCTCCATGCCGCTCAGCTTACTGAGACTCTAAGTGTGTGTTCACCCGGTAGGGGATGTGAGTGTGCGTTCGCCCGGTTAGGGGATGTGAGTGTGCGTTCGCCCGGTTAGGGGATGTGAGTGTGCGTTCGCCAGGTTAGGGGATGTGCACTGAGCGTCTATTACGCGCCTCGCAGTTTTCCCGGCGGAGGACTCTGCCCTCTGGGGACTCAGGTCTCAAGCAGAGGCAGGCGTGTAACAGCTCATGCTGGCAGTGCAGCAGGGCTGTAGTACAAGTGTGTCGCAAGGTGCTAAGGGAACCATCAACTCCGGCTGCAGGAGGCGGGAAGTCTTCGTGGAACGTGAGCTGAGGTTTGAGAGGCCAACGAGAGTTTATGGGGTGGACAGAGGCGACAGTGGTTTATCGGTGGACAGAGCCCGTACAGACACGTGCGGAAGCCAGAACCAGCATGGGATTAGTTCGGAACGGCTAAGAAGTCAGGTTCAGGGAGCCTGGAGAAAAGGCCAGAGGGGCTGAGTAGTTGGCAGGGGCCAGATCATCCAAGGTCTTCATCTGTGAAAAGAGAAGAGGCGCTTAGTGGGTGTATCAACTCAATAACTCTCTGAGAGATTATACTCTTATCCTTATGCACAAAATAGTTATTTAGTATTTTGTGGATTTTTGTTTTGGTGGCTGTTTTTTAAGATTTTATTTTTAAGTAATCTCTACACCCAACGTGGGGCTCGAACTCACAACCCCGAGACCAGGAGTCACACGCTCCGCAGACTGAGCCAGCCGGGCCCCTAGTGTTTTGTATTTTAGAGGGTCCTCAGGGGCCATTTACACACTTCGCAAGATCATCATTCTCCTGATTCCATAATCATCGCCCACTTTGGTGCTCACGTCCTCTCCCGTTCTTAGGATTTGATTGAGGTGACTTAAACGTGTCCAAGAACCAGACTCACTCTCAAAAGCAGGAAGATTTGCCGCGATTAAGGATTTCAAAAAACGTCGTGGGTCAGCCTTCTAAGGCGATTCCGAAAGAGTCATTCTAGAAACGTCCGGGAGGGTGTCAGCTGCATCATAATCAAGGCTTGCCCTGAAGGTGACAGTTTTAATTAACTGAGTAACTAATTTTATTTAAAAATGGAAGTACAGTTGATACACCACGTTGCACTTGTTTCAAGTGTTTTATTACTTTATTTTTTTATTTTTTTATTGAAGTACAGACACCCAACGCCAAGGTGACAGCTTTGAACGATGATCTTGGCTCTTTTAAAGAAAGACATTTCCTCCGGTTACTTACTGGGTGGCCCTCAGACACTGACCCGGGGGCCACGACCCGGGAAGAGGCTGAGAGGAAGGGCTAGGGTGCAGAATTTTCCCAGGTGTTCCCAGCACTGAAGCCGGGGGCGGGCCCCAGAGAGGGGCACAGGCTGTCCCTCTCCTGCTCTGACTCACCTGAGAAGTCTCACGTCCTGTTTGCCCGGCAGGCGGCTGGCTGCCCTTTCCACCCGGAGCACTGAGCGGACAGACGGGTCCAGCCTGCTTTGCCGGAGGCCTCGGGGGAGGGGAGGGGAGGGGAGGGCAGGCCGGACACTCAGCACCTCCGCTGCGCCCAGCAGTCCCCGTCCCCGGCGGGCCTGACGCTTGTTAGTGACACCACAGCCTGACTTGAGTTTTGTTTCTGAGTTTAGACCGAGTTCGAAGGCTGAAGCACTTTAAATCAGGACAGTGGACTTTTAGGACGTAAAGGGCTGGAAGGAAGGGTTCTTGGGAGTCACCTGGTCCACGCCCCTCATTTTATAAGGGTCGAAACCCGGGGACCCGACCTAGGCTGCCCCTACCTCCCGGGGTCCTTGGGGCAGGCCTGGCGCCTGCCGCGTTTCGGTGGGAGTTTCAAGGACGCGGGGAACTCTCTGCGGCGTCCTGGCTCGCATGTAGGGCCGCCCGCACCCCGACTGGGAAGAAAAGCGAGGCTGTGACGAGGCGGGGAGCAGCGGAGCAGGGAGGTTCGAGGGAGGAGGCAGGACGAACACGGGATAAAGCTGCAGCCGGCTGGCTCCGTCGCTGGAGCCTGTGATTCTCCTTTCCTTTTTGTAAGTTTTTAAAAAAGTTTTTACATATTTATTTTTGAGGGAGGGACAGAGAGAGGACCCCAAGCAGACTCGCACTGTCAGCACAGAGCCCGACGCGGGGCTTGAACCCACGAACCGTGAGATCGTGACCTGAGCCGAAGTCGGAAGTTTAACCGACTGAGCCCCCCAGGGGCCCCTCAGCATAAAAGGTTTAATTTTAAAACATATTAAGAGGGGCACCCGAGTGGCTCAGTTGTGTCTGACTCTTGGTCTCAGGGTTGCAAATTCAAGCTCCAGGGCGGGCTCCCTGCCAGGGCACGGAGCCTACTTCACACAAACAGCGAATCAGGAACAAGGAGACGACCGATGTGACAGCGTCAGGCCTGCCGGTCCGGGCGGCTGGGGCCGGGAGCAGGCGTGTCCCTGCAGGGCACGGGCCCCTCGTCACTCGCCACGGTCCCCTCACTCCTACTGTCTCATCCTTGGCCAGCTTCACTCTGTCACCTGCCGCCTCCCGGGCCCGGGCCGATGCGGGACACTCGAAGCCCTGCCCATGGTCTCCCCACTTCCCTCGGGCGGTGCCAGTTCAAGGCTGCGTTTCCTGAGTCCCGTTCCTCACGGACATCCTTCCCAGATGCCGGCGTCAGCGGGTCTGCGTGCCTGGCCCCCCACGGCCCTCCACCGCGCTGCCGCCGGAGAGGCGGGTGACCGTCTGCTCGCCGGACGCCATCTAAAACCAGAACCGCCTCATGTCATCCTTTTCGGTGACGTTCTTTTCCCATTTTTAATTTTTCTAGTTCCTCAGCGGGCTCGTCTTCCACGGGACTCCCCGGGTGGCAGCTCCCCGCTTGCTGCTGACCTGGAACAAGTCACTCTGTCTTCCTGGGTGTGAACGCTGGCTGTGTGTACAGTAGAGACGAGGCCCATCCGCGTTTCCTGACCCGGCGCTCAGCAAACTGCGTGTGTGACCAGCACGCGGCTCCAGCGCGTGGGGTCAGCGCCGGGCTCACACCACTCGCCTCCTGCCAAGCAGTCTGCGACACCCACAGTGTTCTGCACGCTACACAGGAGCCCTCCGGCCATGGCCGTGATGCCGTGGCAAGGTCCAATCCCTGACAAGAGCGTGGACACTCAGTCTCCGGTTTGGTGGTGTTCTCTTCGAGGACCAGTGACAGGTCCCAGGTGGCCCGCAGAGACCACTTGGAGAAGCACCGTCCTTAATTTTTTCAGTGAACAAGGGGCGCCTGGGGGGTTCAGTTGGTTGAGCGTCTGGCTTCGGCTCAGGTCATGATCTCAGAGTTTGTGGGTTCGAGCCCCACGTCGGGCTCTGTGGACAGCTCAGAGCCTGGGGCTGCTTCCGATTCTGTGTCTTCCTCTTTTTCTGCCTCTGGTCTCTCTCTCTCTCTCTCTCTCTCAAAAATAAATAAACATTAAACTTTTTTTTTCAGTCAACAAAAGGTCTGGAAAGAGTAATAGGTGATGTATAAATTTTTTAAAAATTCTATGTTAACATATTTAAAATGTTAACACACAAAATTAAACAAAACCGTTTACTTTTGCTTCACCTGGTGTTTCTCTTTGACTGTAGAGTTTTCTTATCATTCAATCTCTACTTGCACCGGGAGGAGCGGTGTTTTCGTGGTCCTCCAGGGCGTGGTGGCAGCGGTGACCAAGCTCCGTGACAGTTCTGAGAGCTGGGCTCAGGGACAGCACCGTCTCTCCGGGGCTTCTCTGGCCTGCGATGTCATCTTAAAGCTGGTGTGGCTGCAACCTCCCCCCCAACCCCCTCCAACCTCAGACGACGGCTAAAAATAGTGAAGAATGAGAGGTGGGTGACTGCCTACCAAGGACCCAGGGCCCACGGCGGAGGCTGAGGCTCCTGGGGGGAGCAGGCCTGCTGATTCAGATTTCAGGTCGGGACTTGCTGCCCGTTTCCGGGAAGCCTCCCCTTGCCGTCATGTTGTGAACAGGCTAAGTGCAAGTTCAGCTTTCTTCCAAGAAGGTTAGGTCTGTTTTCAAAGGTAAGTGTGCCGTCTCGGTGATGTTTAGGGAGCAAAATAGTTGCAGGTGTTGGGAAAGGTGAGGCTTTTCCCCCTCTGCCTGGCACGGCGAGGCTCGTGTGGGGACTCCGCCTTCTAATTACCCGGCCCATTATTCTCCACCCTGTTAACGTTAGAATTCAGCTGCTGATTCGAACACTTCTGATGCCCGTGCTCAGACCCTTAGGTGGGTGTCAAATATCTACGCCTTCGGAAAGGCCAGCCTCCTCCGCGTCACTGACGGGTGAGTCCTTATGGCTCTTCTCTGTTACTATTTAAAATCTCCACTGCGGGCGCCTGGGTGGCTCAGACGGGGGAGTCTGCCACGCTTGATCTCGGGGTTGTGAGTTCGAGCCCCACGCTGGGGGTACAGATTGCTAAGAAATAAAATGAAATAAAATAAAATTTCCATTACTTATTAGACGGTGCCCTTACATGATCCGAGTTTACCTGAGGCCCTTGTACTGCAACGGAGACAGGAGAATCCCACCTTCCAGAGCTCCCTTCCCGCCGTCTGCTCTCATATCCTAAGGCTGCTCTGAGGAAGAGGGACCCGGGTTTGGAACTAAACTAACTCTTCCAGACGCATTTCCTCGCCCATGAGTGGGGGTTTTAATAAAGCACGTTCTGAGGTTGCGGTGAGATGTAAAGATAGGAAAAGTTATGTAACAGACGATGGTGATGATTATTACCGAGGTCCAGCTTCCTACTTGATGCTGCACTTGAACTTGAGGCTCCCACACAGGCCGTGGCGTTTTACACCGAATGCCAAGACCTTGGCCCAGAGGGCCCTGCCCTTCTGTCGGGTGGATGCCAGGGATGTTTAGCCCTTCAGAGCTGGCTTCCCCAGTGCTGCCAGTAGATTGTCTCCATCCCTGTGCTAAGGCCTGTAGCTGACACGAGCTTCACGACTGCCTGTCACCCCACGGAGTGACTACTTGTTAAAAGCCTGGTCCTTCTTTGAGAGTTAACATATTATCTTTTCTTCAGCCTTTGAATTCCTGAAGACAGCATCGGACTCCCGTCATTGCTCAAAACTACTTATTTTGGGGGCGCCTGAGGGGGGTCAGTCAGTTGAGCCTCTGACTTCAGCGGCTCAGGTCATGATCTCAGAGTTTGTGGGTTTGAGCCTCGCGTTGGGCTCTGTGCTGACAGCTCAGAGCCTGGAGCTGCTTCCGATTCTGCGTCTCCTTCTCTCTCTGCCCCTCCCTGCTCATGCTCTGTCTGTCTCTCTCTCTCTCAAAAGTAAATAGACATTAAAAAAATTAAAAAGAAACTATTTTTCAAAATTATTAAAAATAACATACAAATGAGTAATAGGATACAGAAGGAAAAAAATGATGACATTTTGGTATAATCCAAACCTCATTATAGACACAATTTCTAAATATTTTCCCATGAAATCTTTTCTTTTAGGAGAGATACTGAGAAGAGGAAGCCTAATGTTTGTTTCTTTTACTTTTGCTTCAAAAGTCTCCCAGGGGCAGCGGGTGGTTTGGCCAGTTATGCGCTTAACTCCTGGTTTTGGCTCAGGTCATGATCTCACGGTTCATGAGTTCGGGCCCTGCATTGGGCTCTGTGCTGACAGTGCAGAGCCTGATGGGGAGTCTTTCTCTCTGCCCTTCCCCTGCTCATGCTCTCTCTCTCTCTCTCTCAAAATAAATAAACATAAAAAAAAAGCCTTCCGGGGTGGCAGAGGTGGTAGTGGTGTGGGGGGAAGGGAGCCCACTCATGTCAAACAGTGGCCTGACCGTCCACTGAGGCTGACCGCAGACGTGTTTGATAAATCCTAACGAGGAAGGGAGAGCAGGACCGTGGAGTCTTCTAGCCGGCTCCAGGGGGGCCTGGGAGTCAGGCAGGCCTGGTTCTGGATTCGGGTCACGTCACTCGATAGGAAACCTTGGGTTCTGAGTCTCAGGCTTGGGCGAATTTCCTCTCTCATCCCGGGTCACCGACGGGGCAGCTTCTCGTCTCTCAGACGTCTGCGCCCCCATCTCCTGTCTCGTCCTGAGCGGTGCCCTTTCTCTCCTGTGAGGCACGTGCGGAGAAGCTGTCAGGGGAGCAGGGGAGAGGGCTTTATAAACACGCGCACGCACACACAGACACACACGCACGGAGGAAATCTCCTTCAGCGTCTGTTCCCAACCCTCTTCCCTTCAACGTCAGCCTGACCTGGGCCCATCCTGGGGCTCCCCTGCTCAGAGTGCAAAAGGGGTTCTGTTAGTCATTTTGGCAGGACAAGGGCTGTCAGTCAGGATGTGCCTGAGCACCTAGAACATTCTTTTTTTTTTTTAATGTTTTATTTATTTTCGAGAGAAGCGTGAGCAGGAGAGGGGCAGAGAGAGAGGGAGATACAGAATTCAAAGCAGGTTCCAGTCTCCAAGCTGTCAGCACAGAGCCCGATGCGGGGCTCGAACTCACAAACTGTGAGATCATGATCTGAGCCGAAGTGGGACGCTGAACCACCCAGACGCCCCAAGTGACCTTTTTAATACAGAAATCTGATGAGGTCTCTTTTTGCTTAGGAGTTTTCAATATCTCTCTACTAAAGTCCAAACATGTGTACCCTTATCAAGAGCTGTTAGGGTCCAGCCTCTGATTAGATTTTCAGCCTCACCTCTGGTTAATCATTCTTCTTTTTTACCCTTTTCTCTACCTACGATAGGGCTCAATAGGTACTAGAATGGGTACATTTCTTTGAGTCTCAATTTCCTCATCTGTAAAATGGAGCCATCTGCTTCTCTGCAATTACGGAGATCAGAAATAACACAGGTAACATGCCTACCACAGTACTGGGTACGCAGTAGGCACTTTTTTAAAAGATTTTATTTTATTAAAATTTTTTTACTGTTTATTCAATTTTGAGAGAGAGAGAAAGTGAGAGACAGAGTGTGAGTGGAGGAGGGGCAGAGAGAGAGGAAGACACAGAATCCAAAGCAGGCTTCAGGCTCCGAGCGGTCAGTGCAGAGCCTGACACGGGGCTCGAACCCACAAGCCGTGAGACCATGACCTGAGCCGAAGTTGGATGCCCAACAGACTGAGCCATCTGGGTACCCCAAAAGGGTTTATTTTTAAGTAATCTCTACACCCAATATGGGGCCCAAACTCACAACCAAGATCCAGAGTGACATGCTGTCCCGATGGAGCCAGCCCGGGGCCCAGGGAGGCACCTGAGAAACGGAAACGTTTTTGGTTAATGGTAATTTTTGTTTGTTGAAAACTGCCAGTATTCTAAGGAATGATGTCTATGCTAGAATACTGTGAAATTATGAATCTCCAACACTTTAGAAACATGTACTTAATGTTAAGGAAACTTGGTGAAAAGAGGGAATGAATTTTGCCAGCATCTTAGTCTGAACATTTTCAAACATGCAGAGAAGTTGGAAGAGTTTTACAGGGAACATCTGTATCCCCCCCCAGGTTCTTCGGGGACATTTTATTATACATTTTATCACTCATCCTTCATTCCTCATCCACCCCTTACCCCCCCTCCAGGAATACATCTTACTTTTCAGGTGCATTTTATTTTATTTTTATTAACTTTTTATTAGAGACAGCGAGCGAGCAGGCAGACAGAGAGAGAGGCGGAGGTGAGGAGAGGATCTCAAACCAGCTCCCTGCTCAGCATCGAGCCTGACACAGGGCTCGATGTCAGGACTCTGGGGTCATGGCCTGAGCCGAAGGCAAGACTCAGATGCTCAACTGACTGAGCCATCCAGGTGCCCCTGGTGCATTAAAATTTTTTTAATGTTTATTTATTTTGAGAGAGAGAGAGAGAGAGAGAGACAGAATGTAAGTGGGGGAGGGGCGGAGAGAGAGGGAGACATGGAATCTGAAGCAGGCTGCAGGCTCCGAGCTGTCAGCACAGAGCCTTGATGCGGGGCTTGAACTCATGTATCTCGAGATCATGACCTGAGCTGAAGTCGGACACTTACCTGACCGAGCCATGCAGGCGCCCCTCCCCTGATGCATTTTAAAATGACATTGCAAACATCAGGATACACCCCTCTCCATACTTCAGCATTAATGAGAGTCCAATGTTTGTCATTCCTTTTAAAATATATTGAAATAAGATTTTCACACAATGAAACACACAAAACGTTAAATGTATACCATTCAAAGAGGTTTTTCAGGGATGCCTGGCTGACTCCGTCGTTAGAACATGTGATTCTTGATCTCCAAGTGGTAAGTTCAGGCTCTAAGTTGGGTTTGGAGATTACCTCTATAAATACATTTTTTAAAATATTAAAGAATTTTTTCAAGCACACAAGCTTGTGTTACCCAAATTTCTATGATGGAGAACATTAACATCACTCTAGAAACTTCCACCATGTTCCTCCTTTCAATTCCTGTCCCCACTTTCCCAAGGGCAAACACTATTACGTTTTTTTTCACCAAAGATTAGTTTTGTCTGTTCGAGAACTTCATATAAATGGGACCAAAAAATAAGTACTACTTAACATCTGACTAATTTTGCTCAACATAGTGTTTTGGGACCATTCCTGTGGCGGAACGAATCAGAAGCGTGTTCCTTTTTTTGCTGAGTAGCACCCCGGTGTGTGAGTATCTACGGAGCACCCGTTCTACTGAGCGCCCGTTTTTCTGCTGATGGACCGCTGGGCTGTTTCCGTCTGGGGAGTATTATGAATAAAACTTCTACGAATATTCTCATAAAAGTCTTTTTGCAGATACATAACTTCATTTCTCTTGGATAAATGCCTAGGAGTGGAAATCCTGAGGTAGTTAGCTTTATATGAAACATGACTTTATTATTAAAAGATTTTTTTTTTGATGTTTATGTATTTTTGAGAGAGAGAAACAGTATGAGCGGGGTGGGGGAGGGACACAGAACTCCAAGTGGGCCAACGCGGGGCTCGAACTCAGGAATCATGAGATCATGACCAGAGCCAAAGTCAGACACTTAACTGACTGAGCCATCCAGGCGCCCTGAAATATGACTTTATAAGAAACTCTTTAGCCCTTTTCCCAAAGTGGTCACGGGAGCAATTTTCAATATCTTAACTAAGTATAATCACAAACAACCAAACTTACTGACTGTTTTCTACGCGCACGAAGCACAGAGCTGTATTTAAATACAGTGTTTCATCTGATTCTTACACCAACCTGTGCGGCAGACATTACGATTCTTATTTTACATAAGGAACTACTGAGGCACAGAGAATTAGGTAACTACCCAGGTCTCACAGCCAGTGAGTGGCCAAGTGTGGATTTAAAACAAATTTTTTAAAATGTTTTATTTTTAAGAGAGAGAGAGAGAGAGCATGAGCAGGGGAGGGTCAGAGAGAGAAGGAGACACAGACCCAAAGACAGGCTCCAGGCTCTGAGCTAGTTGATCAGCACAGAGCCTGACGTGGGGCTCGAACTATGGGATCATGACCTGAGCCAAAGTCGGACGCTCAACCGACTGAGCCCCCCAGGCGCCTCTGCCAAGTGTGGATTTGGATCGAAGCAAAGCAGGTAGGATTCTAGCGCCTGACTCAGCCTCCTAGTGTATGACAGCAAAAAAGAAAGAAAGAAAGAAGAGAGAAAGAAAGAAGTTGTGTTTCCTCTCAGGAAACAAATTAATTTCCCAAGAATGAGAATTGGTCATGGTCACCAGAAAATACTATCTTCTTCAGTAAACAAGACATAAATGTAAATTCTCACCCATTAGTTCGATGTAGTACCTTTGGTGACCAGGGAGGTCCTTCAGTTATCTTCAAAGACACTTGTCTCTCCAGCCCTGTGCAAATCCCTCTAGCTGCTCTTTATTTTATTTTATTTTTTTAAATGTTTTTATTTTTTTTTGAGAGACAGAGAGAGACAGCGCCAGCAGGGGAGGATCAGAGAGAGAGAGGGAGATACAGAATCAGAAGCAGGCTCCAGGCTCTGAGCTGTCAGCACAGAGCCCAATGCGGGGCTTGAACCCACAAACTGTGAGATCATGACCTGAGCCGAAGCTGGACGCTCAACCGACTGAGCCTCCCAGGCCCCTCTGGCTGCTCTTGGGAGCAAGGGAAGGGTTAAACTTCAGAGTCTCTTCTCCGGGCCAGTGAATAAGCGCATGACGCCCTCCTCTCTAACTAGGAAAGAAGCCCGAGCTTGAGTGGGGAGGCGGCCCAGCCGCAGTGAGGCAGGAGAAACAGGAACCAGAGCATTTCCTCCCACAGGTTTTCTAAGAAGCCACGAGCGCCCCGTCCAGACCCGGGCTGTCTTGGAGCATCTCTCCGGCGGGACCAGAGGAAACACGCCTCCTCTTTTGGACTAAGAGCTCAGCTCTCATCCAGGACTCTGACATCCTGACCTCCCTCTCTCATCTGTGAAAAGCTCACCAGAAGTTTAAAAAAAAAAAAAAGAAAAGAAAAAAAGGAAAGGAGCTATAGATTGGCACTGCAGTTGGCAGGGATGTCTGGGAGTCCCTGAGTCTTCTGAAAATGGGC
>PJEM01015295.1:6002-30842 GCA_004023845.1 Helogale parvula | reverse complement strand
CTGCTCTGCCTCCCACGTCCCCAGCCCTGTCCCTTTGGTCTCTGTGCCAAAGGCGACAGCAGCTGTGGCCTGGCTCCGCATTGCCCGTCTCTGGTGACAGCCACAGCCCCGGTGCAGACACGCCCGGGCTCCAGGATGAGCCCCAGCTGGCAGGGATCACGACCTCCGGGCCCGCTCCCTGGATTCCCTGCCCGGCCGCGAGGCTGCCCGCCTGGCGGTGCCCTTCCCCAGGCCCCTCTCTGTGCCAGGCCCTGGGCTGCGGGACTGGCAAAACCCAGCTCCTCGCCCTCTCTGGGGCCCAGGATGCAGCAGGAGGAGGCAGACGCAGAACTGGGACGCAGGGTGGCTCGCCCGAGGGCGGCAGCTGTGTGCCAGGCTCAGTGTGGATTTGAATTCTGTCTGTGCCACGTCCCCGGCTTGGCGGACCCCGGCCGTCACCCAGCATCTCTGAGCATCCGCCTCCCAATCTGTATTCCCAAGCTCTCCTGCTTTGCCCCAGAGAAGGGGGAGGCCATGCACGCCACACTCAGCCCTGTAACGGCAGGAAGGGCTCTCAAGCCGCGCTGCCCACGGCCACCCCTGGGCCTCTCTGGAAAGTCCCAGTGCCCAGGCCACACCGCACCCACCACTCTGAGGCCCCAGAGATTTTTCTGGCCCCCCCATGACGTGGAACCCCGTGGGGGTGCCCGTAGATTGGACAGAGCCCGTCCTCGGTAGTTCGGGGCGGCAGTGGGGACGTGCTCCGGGGGGACGTGCCTTCTCGCCGTGGGCCAAGGACCCTAGGACCCTGGGGGGGGGGGGCGTCGGTCCGTTCCATGACTTCTCATCGTGTTCCTGGTCACGAGGCTGCTCTCTTGGGACAGCGGGGACACTCAGTCACTGGGGTAAAAATCTCGGGCCACAGTGACGGCGTCTGAGCAGGGACGGTGTGAGGCCTGTGAGGACGCGTCTGTATCATGAAACCTCACCTCCTTCTCCACGAAAAGAGACGTGACTCGCCCTGTAATTTCCATGCCTTTTCCAGGCCACGACGATGGACGGGGCCACCCTCACCACTGAGGTCGTCTACAAAAGAGGCCAGGATTATAGATTTGTGTGCTATGACCGCGGCCAGGCCTGCCAGAGCTACCGCGTGCGCTTCCTCTGCGGGAAGCCTGGTGAGTGGCCGCCGGAGGGGCTGGACGTGCGGGGCTGGGGGGCCGGGGAGGTGGTCCCGGGAGCTGGTGGCGGCGGTGACACGGGGACGGGGGTGGAGGGGGCAGTCCCAGGAGCTGGTGGCAGTGACATGGGGGGCGGTCCCATACGCCTTTCAGGCAGGGCAAGGGCCTGGCCTGGGAGACCCTGGCGCAGTGGATGGAGCCGGCCTCCCTACCACCCTCCCCTGCAGAGACGTGAGCTCGCGGCCTCTGGGTGCTGTCATTTTAAAGCCGGATCCCCAGGTGCTCGTTAGGAGGGCCTGGAAATGGCCGGTTTGTCCGGGGAGGCCCTTGGCCGCGTCCAGAAGGCTGTCATTAGGGATGCGAGTTCCCTGTGGGGGAAGGGCTCACGGCTGCTGTAAATAATAGTGGAGAGGAACTATATTTGTCTTACGTCGTGAGCGGGGTGGGTGGGGCGGGACAGCCACGTTCAGCTCCAGCGAAGGGGCGGGTGGAAAATCCCAGCCAGAGCTAATGAATGGCTCTTTTCTGGTGAGGTTGTGTTGACTTCAAAAACCTGTACCGAGGCTGGGATGGGCTGCGCCTGGTGATTTGGGTTTGGATAGGCAAACCTGGCCTTTACTTAGGGAGGGGAGGGGCAGGCAGTCAAAAGTTCACCTAAGACGTAGGGCCATATCTCATTCTCTCCTGCTTGGGGTTCCAGTGAGGCCCAAACTCACCGTCACCATTGACACCAATGTGAACAGCACCATCCTGACCCTGGAGGACGACGTGCGGTCCTGGGGGCCTGGAGACACGCTGGTGGTGGCCAGCACTGACTACTCCATGCACCAGGCAGAAGAGTTCCAGGTGCTCCCCTGCAAAGCCTGTGCCCCCAACCAGGTCAAGGTGGCAGGTAAGACGCACTGACTCCTCCCCAGGCCGAATGAACCTATTAGGCTTCAGGTTGTCGGAAATCAGGAAAAGTCTGTTGCGGGGGACCAGCCCACGCACCCCAGTCGAAAGGTCCCGAGCAGGGGGTTGGTGTCGGCGCGATATCTCTAGAAAAGAAGACGGACGAGACAGACAGTGTGGATGGTGGTTGGTAAAGCCACGTTTTACTTAGATGGCCAGGGTCTTATATACCAGGGGTGATGACATCATTTCTTTAATGGTTACATAGTTCAAGATTTTTTAAGTAAAGACATGCTCCAGAAAAGGTCATTCTTATCAGGACAGTAGTAAATAAAAGGAGCAATCAAGTCATTACAAGGGAGGGATTCCCTAATAATGGTATGAAGATGAGCATGAAGAATTCTATGAGGGGGTTTACATTCCTTAAGGCCCTTCCTCAGTGATGCATGGGCAGGATGCTTATCCTTTAATAAGCAAATTTTTTGGCAGAGGTTTGTGTGAACTCCCTACACCAAACAAAGAGCTAGAAAGCAAAGTAAGGGGAGGGCTGGAGCCATTGACTGAACCAAGTTGATTCAAAGCCTAAAAGCACATGTTTCTTTACAAAGCAATGAGAAAATCATAGGATGAACAGAAGCCACATGTGCGACCCAGGAGACCAAATATTGTTTAAGGGTTAATTTTTGCCTCCTGGGCCCCAACAGTCTGTATCAGTCAGCTACTGCCATAATAATGCTGCGTAACAAAACAGACCGGAAACTCTTGTGGCCAGCACTTATTTCTTACTCATGTATCTGCAGTTTGTCTGGGGTTCAGTTTCTCCAGACTGAGCTGAGCTCCAGGGGGACAGTGGGGTTCAGGTTAGCTCTCACCTGAGAGTCACCTGTGACTCTCACTTTTCCCAGGACATAGTCTTCCCGTGGGGCAGGCGGGAAGTTCCTAGAGAACAGAGACGCAAGGGGCCTCGGGGCCTGGGCTCAGGACTAGCGTGTTCTCACCCACATCCCATTGGACAAAGCAAGTAACAGTCAAACTCAACACAGAAGGGCGGGTCAGCCTGTTCCCCATCAAGGATGAGGGAGGGCTGAATACTTGTCCGGCAGTAGCGCAATCTACCGCACAGCTTTCAATCTCTTCTTTCTGTAGCTTCTGGGTCTTCCTTTCTCTTCTCCTAAACGTAGACATGGTGGTGCTGCAGTTTATATCGTGTGAGGCTCCTGGGATCCCAGACGGTTCAAAGTATCGTCTGGGTCGATTGATACTGGTGGAGAGAGCTTGGTACCCTTCCATGCGGTGCTCTGGTTACCAGCCAGGGAATCCAACTGAACACCGCAAGCAAAATGGATTCCCTGGGAGGCCGTTGAGCTTGGAGAAGCGCCATCGAAGCTGGACAGCCCAGCTGCACAAGGACAGGGGGCCGGCGCCTCTGCGGGGGGTCTCGGCAGTGGGAGTGAGTGGGAAGCGTCCTCGGGGCATCGCTGTCTGAAAGCGCCATGCGTGGTCCCTGGGACCCGGAGCTCAGGTCACCTTCCGGGGAGACAGCAGATGGGCCGGGGGCTGGTGTGCCTCACTGGCATCCCTCGGGGACCTCTGAGTGGAGAGACGCCCCTCCCTGAAGGGAAGGCCCCCCTGAGTGTTGGACCCTGGTCTTTGCTGGGTGACCCTGGTGTCCCCAGGGCCAGTACCCGTGACAGCCGTCCTGGGACGTCAGGTGTCCTCCTGGACTCGGCGAGAGTGGCATTCAGATGGTTTGAGCCGATGTCACCTGCTCACGGGACGGCCACACGTGGTTCTGGGTGGCACTCGTGGTTCTAAGGGGGTGAAAAGCCCGTGCAGCTCAAGCCTGCACCAAGGCGGACACAGGTGCACCCGGCAGAGACCAGCCCACGTCCGCACCCCTGTGGTGGGCACCCCCAGCCTGGGGGCAGAGGCGGGGCTTTCACTTCAAGCAGGTCCTGATGAGGGAGCTGTGGGCGCCCAGCGGCCCAGAGCGCGGGGGCCGCTATGTGAGGGTGCGCAGGTGTGGATGCTGGGGAGCGGCCCCGCTGGGCAGGTTTGGCCAACAGGTCTGGCTGCTTCCTGAGGCTCTTAGGGCTGAGAGTGGGATGTGGCTGCCCTGGGCTCCGAGCACCCCGGGAGGAAAGGAGAAGAGGCTGGACCCCCCTGGGGACCCTCCACACTTCCTGGTGTAGCCCTGCCTTGTCTGTATCTCCCCCAGCCCCCGCCCTCGTAAAGTTATTAGGCTCCCAGAGGACTGTCCACTTGGCTCAGAGCGTTGGGGCTGACCCGAGGACAGCGCCCCCTGGTGGGCGGCATCAGAAAAGCCCCAGGGAGTCGGGGTGCGCGGGTGTTTGTCTGTCTTCAGAGGCCCGTTTCTCCTTTTCAGCCCCAAAACCCGTTCTCGGGTTCTCCATCCCCCGCTGACATGAAGCAGGGGCTCCACCTGCCCCCTCTTTTCCAAAACCGTGCCCCCAACAGTGACCCCCTAGGGTCCCCCCAGGGCTGGCTGCAGAGAGGGACACAGCCCCCAGGTCCTCCTTGCTCCCGGCCCCCAGATTCCGGGAGACGGGCCTTCACGCACGTGAAGGTTTTCTGACGGGAAGCAGACGGGCAGAACAAGTCACGAAAACGTGTGAATCATCCAAAAACAATGTTGCGGTCCTGCCATCTGCAGTGTGGACGTCCACACCTCCGGACCCGGCCACTGGAAACCTCAGACCTTCTCTGCCTCTGCTCCCACACCCCCGCTTTCCCTGCACCCCTCCACCCGGCACACGCACCTCGAAACGATGCCGCCGCTTACTGGTACCGCCGCCCCGTTTCCCGCGATCGCCAGGCACGCGGGGACAGCCATCTGTCGCCTCCTCGCGTGGCCCTGCAAGGGGGCGGCCGCCGCTTCTCCAGGGCCCAGAGGGGGGCGCTCGGCCTCAGGGAGATCAAGTGTCAGCCTCCTGCTTCCCGTCCCGCGCTGGCCGCACGAAGCGATTCGCGTCTTGTTAAAATGGAAGTTTAACGTTGATCTGTTCAGTCATCCTGGCCAGATCCCGCCGGCCCAGGAGCTGCGGGTGGTGGCTGGGGGGGCGGCCAGCGTACTGGACACACGCAGTGGGGCACCTCCGTCACCTCAGGGGCTCTGACGGGGTGAGCTGGTGTAGACTGAGCTGGTGTAGACTCTGTGCGGGCGACCGGAGCCAGGATTCAAACCCCGAGCCCTCTGGCACCAAAGGCTCCGTGTTCTACCCTGTCCCTTTCGTCCAGCCCACCCAGGGTCCCTGCTGGGTCTGACCCTCTGGAAGGGCCTTGATGCCTTTTTCTTCTCTGGACCCCCGAGTGCCCAGGTCAGGGCCTGCCCTGCACTGAGGGCTTGGGCTGTGCAACCAGGGGGTGGCAGGAACAGCACTAGGAAGCCGAATCGGTGGGCGGGCCCATGTGCGGCACCTGCAGGGCCCCCCTGCTGCTCTCCGCAGGCCTTCCCATCCCTCACCTGTGCCCGTGGCCCCCACACATCCGTGCTGCAGGGAGCAAGGCAGGGGTGAGGCTGGGTGGAGGGGCTACAGACAGGATCGGGGGGCTGGGAAAGCAGGGCCTAGGGGTGGCCTGTGAATACAGCAGCAAGACAGATAAACTGTGCTGTTCTGTAAAGGTCCGGACAGGTCCTGTAGAGGTCCTGATGGGTCCTTGAGACTCATGCTGTTAGTATCTTCTGGAAGGAGGGCCTGAGATCCTGGGAGCGTGAGTGCCATGGTCAGGGACTCAGCTATCACCCAAGTCGGGATCCGACAGGGACAGCCTGGTTCCACAGCCACCGACCTCTGTAGCCGCTTTCCTACCCCTCCCGCCGTGTTCGAGAGGAGGGCGGGTCGTTGGGGAGGCCTGGTGGGCACACACCAGCTCCACTGGTGCCCTGTTCACCATAGTTAGGGGGCTGCCGAGCCCTGAAATGTGCATGCTATGAGGGATGGCTGGGCGCCCGGCAATGTGTGTCTCGAGGGGGAGGCCTGCCATCCTGGCCTGGCTGGCGTGGCAGGAACCCCGAGAAGCAAAGGCGGATGTGGAGGGCGGTGGGGAAGACCGGGCGGACCAGGAGCCGTCAGGCGGGTCTGGAAGGACAGCGCCCCGGCCGCACGGACGAGGTGGAGAGCTGGCCGGGCCGGAGGAGCCGCTGCGGAGGGTCTAGGAGGAGCCCGGGCTCGTTGGCGGTGGGCGGGCGCTGTGGCCACACAGGGCGGAGGCAGCGGTGGTGCCTAGGCCACAGAGCCCGGGGTTCGGCCTGGCCTTCGGGCAGGCTGGCACACGGCGGCCGAGCCCCTCAGAGCCGCGGGGAGCCCGTCCCGGGCAGACTGTCCCCTCGGGAAGCGCACGCCTTGCCGTGCCGCCTGGGCCCTGGCCCGTTGGGCGAGCGCTGGCTTTGGCCGGTGCCTGGGCGCCTCGGAGCTGCCTCCAGGGCATCGGGCGGCCTTCTGTCCTCAGCGCAGGCCAGGGTGCAGCCTCGCTTCATTGAGGAGGCCTGTGATGCTCCTGTGGGCGTGGCGGGAGCCCCCCCCCCCCCGGGGTGTCTGCCAGTGGAGGAAAGAGGGTCAGCATCCGGCGCGCTCCGAGCTCAAGCCGGCAGCCTGGGGGCCGCGTTCTCCATTCCCGTCCCCGACGGCGGACTTTGGGCGTTCAAAGCAGGCGAGCAGGCGCGTCTCCTTCCACACCAGCCGTCAGGGCTGCTCTGGGAGCTGCTCTCTGTGCGGCTGCCCCAGCGGGTCACCCGGACCCCGCGAGAAGCTGTTCGTGCAAAAGAGTCTGTTCCACAGCACCTGCCGGGAAGGCTCGCAGCCTGGTGCCCGCGATGCTCACGGACCGGCGACGCAGGAGAGGCGTCCGCACGGCCAACCGGGGAGGCTCTGTCTCTGGACCCTTTTTTTTTTTTAATGTTCGTTTCTTTTCGAGAGAGACAGAGCGTGAGCAGGGGAGAAGCAGAGAAAGAGAGACCCAGAATCCGAAGCCGGCTCCAGGCTCCAAGGTGTCGGCACAGCACCCAGTTTGGGGCTCGAACTCATGAAGCGTGAGATCAGGATCTGCGCACAAGTCTGACACGTAACCGGCCGAGCCCGCAGGCGCCAGACCGCACCCCGTAGACAGAGGCTGTGTGACCCAAGCGGAGCCACCGCGGGGTGTGCTGAGGGAGGGCACCGGCGGTCCGCAGAATGAACTTGTGTCAAACGCTCCTCTGGCCAACGTCAGCACGTGGACGAATGAAAGTCCTGACGGCCCCCCCTGCACCCAGCCCCCCGCTGCGTCGTGACGGACCCCTCGGGCGAGGGCCCGACGATCTCTGGGGCAGGTAGTAGAGTGCAGTAAACAGACTCTTCGTAAAGTGAGTTTTCCTAATACTGAGACCTTCGTACCGCGGGACCCTGTGAGAGGCTGAGTGGCGGCCCCCCAGACGCCCACACGCTGAACCCCCCGACCCGAGTGTCAGCAAGGGAGACTGCAGGTGTGAGCGAGTTAAGGCTCATGAGCTGGGGTCATCCCGGGTCACCCGGGTGGGCCCTGTGTCCTCACAACGGTCCTTACGAGGGGACACAGGAGGATCCGAGGAGGAGGTGATGGCAAGGCGGGCGCTGGAGTGACGTGTGTGGGAGGAGGAGGAAGGGGGCTCTGCGAGCCGCAAGGACAGCTGTGCCCTGGAGCTTCCGGAAGGACCTGCCCCGCCCTGGACCGCGGACCCCGGACCTGACCGTGAGCCTCTGGCCTCTGAGATGTGAGAACAGGAGCATCTGTTGACTGAAGCCAGTCGGGGTGTGGCCATTCGTGGAGCCCCGGGCAGCTCTGCGTGTCCCAGTCCCACGTGCCGAGCTGACGTGCTTCCGGAAAGTGCCTCCCCTGAGCCTGCAGGATTCCAAGAAGCAGTGGGAGGTCCTGCAGCCCCCACAGGATCTGGGTGCTGGGGGTCCCTGTCAGGCGCTGCTCGGACCCATCACTGCCCCGGCCTCTGTGCGTGGGCTCAGCGTGTGGGGGGCTGAGATGCCTTTGTTCCAGGAAAGAGTCCGGGATCTGTGTGGGGGTGGATCTGGGGCGGAAGACAGTTCCAAAGCTCCAGGGCCCTGTCACCCACACCTTCCCGGGGTGCATCTGCCCCAGCCCTGGGGAGGACGAGGATGGAGGGGAGCACGTGGATGGCACCAGGCCACGTGGAGCATGCCGGGAGCCGGCAGGCACCGCCCCTCCTCCAGGGACTCTCAGCCACGGGACAGGACAGACAAGGGTAGCTGAATCGTGCAGAAAGTTCTTAAAGTAGTCTTTTTGAGGACAGGAGGCCTGGATGCATTTGGTAACAGAGCCTAAGGGACCCACGTGAGGCAGGAGAAGTTACTGGAATCCAGGCCCTGAGACTGTGGGAGGGGTGGGGTAGGCCCTGTCCTCTCAGGGCCGGCTGGGACACGCCATCTTCCAGGGCAGGGGATGGAGCAAGAGTGGGAGCCACACTGCTCTGCTCAGCCCAGGACAGCGCCCTTGGGGGGCTGGGAAGGAGTCCTCCCGGGGAGCACAGAGATCGGAGTCCCAGGAGACCCCGGGAGGGACCGCTGTCAGGACATGAGCATTGTTCTTCTGCAAGATGCGACCAGGTTTCCCTAGGGGGACCGCGGGAACCTCTGAGCACACGGGGCCGGTGACACAGCCTGGAGCACGGGCCCCTGACCCCGCCCCCGTGCCCTTGTCCCCCAGGGAAACCGCTGTACCTGCACATGGGGGAGGAGACGGACGGCGTGGACATGCGGGCGGAGGTCGGGCTCCTGAGCCGGAACATCGTGGTGATGGGGGAGATGGAGGACAGGTGCTACCCCTACACCAGCCACGTCTGCAGCTTCTTTGACTTCGACACCTTCGGGGGCCACATCAAGGTACGCGTCCTCCCGCCCGCAGAATTCCCGCGGCGTCGGCGAGGCAGGGACCCTGGCCGGGGAAGGGACCAGGGCCAGAGCTGTGCTGTCCCAGCCGTCAGCACGCGCCCACAAGACAGATGTCGGGGCTGCCCGTCCACCCCGGCACACGGCTCGCCGTGCTCCCAGCCTTCACGGCCTCGGCCCTCAGTCACTGCCTTCTCTTTCTTCGGTGTTTCCCCCCACACGCTCCCCGGAAGAACGGGCATTTAACTCACAAAGTCACACTTACCACAGGCCCGTGAAAGTACAGATAAAACACCAAGAGGGTCTCGCGCTAAGTTTGCCCGTGAGCTTGGCGGTGGACGTAACAGGCAAAGACGGACATCCAGCTACCGGGTCCTCCCCGCACAACACGCAGGATCCGCTGTTGGTTCCCGGGAGCTCGTGTTTTCCTAGTGTTGAGCCCAGAGGAATTCCGTCTGTGTCCCTGTGCAAAGTGGCCTCACCGGCACGTGGGACACCATTGGACGCCCAATAGCTCTTCCGTGACTTAGGAGCGAAGCGGGCAGACCACGGACACCGGGATGGTGTGCGAGCAGGATGAGGGGTTTGGTGACGGCTGGATGCGGGAGGGACGCTCCCAGCGCTCATCAGCGGAGCCCCACGGGCTCCCAACGTGGCAGCGTCACACCAAGCAGCCCCCTGTCCCCCAGGGGCTCCTTGCACCCCCGGCCTCCCTTGTCAGATGACAGCAGGGCCCCGAGTCATCATAGCCTCCAGCAGCAGGTGCACGGGTTCTGGGACTGAAGGGGGGCCGGGGCGCGGGAATGTCCTCAGCGGAGGGCTGTTTCCGGCTCCCTCCCACGTGGCCCCAACCAGACCTCAGAACCACTCCCAACAGGCCGGCCCGTGCGGACGTGCCAGAGTCATGTCCGGTTGATGCCCGCCTTGGGGCGGAAGGGTGGGCATATCCCCAAGGTCACCCGACCCTAGTGGCAGAAGGCTGAGCCCCACTGCTGACAGGCATCGGTTCTAGAATGTGCTTTCCCGGTGAGCTCCTGGAGGGCAGACGCCGGCCGGGGTGCACAGAGCAGCCAGCCTGTGGGCACCCGAGCCTTGCACACGCTCCCGGGGTCACAGGGTGATGGGGATTCTGGGCTCAGCGTCAGACCATGGGCCGGGTACAGGCTCCTTGTGCCCCGTGGCCTGCCCTGCCCCGGATTCCTGTCCTCCTTGGGGAGGGGGGGGGAGGCCAGGGCTCATGTCAGCCTCCCCCCAGGTCATCTAGGGCTCCCCCTTCCTCATGACCCTCAGGGACCTAGGAGTGGGGGAGGGGGTGGAGGCACACCCCGCGGACGCACGGGCCTTCCCCAGGCCCCCGCTCCGAGCAGCTCGCTGCCCGGTGACATCCCTGTGGGACTCGAGGAGCCTCGGCCACTTGCAGAGTGGGTCTTTGATTTGCTTTGTGGCCGAGGCAGGCGTTGCCAGGGATGTGGCACCAGCGGGGACCCGGGGCGCCTCCCAGACCCTCCTGACCCTGGGCCCCCCTCTTCTAGTTTGCGCTGGGCTTTAAGGCGGTGCACCTGTCCGGCGTGGAGCTGAAGCACATGGGGCAGCAGCTGGTGGGGCAGTACCCGCTGCACTTCCACCTGGCGGGCGACGTGGACGCGCGGGGCGGCTACGACCCGCCCACCTACGTCCGGGAGCTCTCCATTCACCACACGTTCTCGCGCTGCGTCACGGTGCACGGCTCCAACGGCCTGCTGGTAAGCCCCGCCCCCTTCCTCCGGGAGGAGGGCCCCTCCCTTCCCGTTCTCGAGTCCCCTTCCTCCTGCCCTGTCTGGATCTAGTCGTTTATTCTGGGGCCATGGGGGTTGAACCATCCTTGGCTCGAGCTTAGAACGGAACCGGGGGAGAGCAGGTCTCCAGCCAAGAGGGGGAAACAGGGCTGTGTCCTTGCCAAAGGGCGCGCGGCTGCAGAGGTGGTGAGTGGGCCCTGGTCCCCGGGAATTAGGTCCCTCGGTGCCGCTTTGGAGCGACGGGCCATCCGAGGACCAGCGGCGGGCAGGGGGGTCAGGCCAGGACTCCGCGCCGGGGCCTCTGCCCCGCGGGCTTGTAGCAGCTGCGACAGACCTTTCCCCCGGTTGCACCGCGGGTCCTCAGCGCGAGCCCCGCTGGGAGGTGTGGCTTCCTGAGCAGAGCGGGGTGCGGGCCAGGCTGTCCTGATTCGCACAGCTGACTTTTACACTAACTCGATTCTTCTTTAAAATTTTTTTAATGTTTTATTTTATTTATTTTTTTTTTTGAGAGAGAGAGAGAGACAGCTTGAACAGGGCACAGAATCTGAAGACAGGCTCCAGGCTCTGAGCGGTCAGCACAGAGCCGATGTGGGGCTCGAACCCACGAACTGTGAGATCATAACCTGAGCTGAAGCCAGACACTTAACCAACTGAGCCACCCCAGGCGCCCCTAACTTGATTCATCTGTAAATGAACTAAGCTGCAGGGGGGGAGGGGGGGCTCAGCCGGTTGAGCGTCTGACTCCTTATTTCATGTCAGGTCATGATCTAAGGGTTCGTGGGATGGAGCCCCGAGTCAGGCTCTGTGCTGAGTGTGGAGCCTGCTTGGGATTCTCTCTCCCTCTCCCTCTGCCTCTCTGTCTCTGCTTCTCTTAAAAAAAAAAAAAAAAGTCTATCCTCTAGAAATTCTAAGAACTGGACATTACAGGCTGGCACTCGGCAGGCTCTTTCCAGATTGTGTTTTATTTGGCTTATAAACTATTTACAGAAACATTCGATCATCTTTACGCCAAACTGATAATTTTACACTAACTCGACCTTTCCTAAAATAGACTAAACTATCCTGTATGAACCAGATGTCACAAACGCCACCTGCAAGCTGAGCCCAGGGAGGAGATGTGTTTAGTTTGGCTTAAACAGTGTTTGAAGAAATATTGGAATTAGTTTCCATCATTTAAAAATTAAGAGGTTTCATATAGAAATCTGGATTCTTGGCTTCTCTTGAAAAGTGGCCTTGGGGAGGAGGGGGGGCACCTGGGAGGCTCTGTCGGTTAAATGTCCGACTTCAGGCTCAGGTCATGATCTTGTGGTTCGTGGGTTCAAGCCTCGCGTCGGGCTCTGAGCTGCTTTGGGTTCTGTGTCACCTCTCTCTCTCTCTGCCCACTCACAAGCTCTCAGAAACAAAACGTTAAAAAAAAAATGAGGGAGAACAGTGGGGGTGGGGCTCGCCCGTGGTGACGTCCTGTATGCAGGTGTCTGCACGTGTGGCTACAGCCTGCCGATTTGTCTGTCTGCCCGTCTTCTCTCTCAAGTTCTGTGTGTCACGGTGTAAACATCTAGTCCTGGGAAATGTTCTAAGGCAGATCAATTGTAGACCTAGGAGCCAGAAGGTTCCAGAAGGCACAGGTCACACCAGGGGCGCCCGGGCAAGGTGCAGCAAGCCTGTGGCTGAGCCGAGACCTGGACTTGTGTCTTCTGCCCGCCGCCGCTTTCTTCCTTTCTTCCCCTTCCTGTGCCGTCGCCTGGATGGCACAAGCCCCCACCCCCCAACCCCGCCGATCAGGAGGGTTTTTTCCTGTTTGGGGTCGTTGCCAGCTGATTAGCACACAGGTTATAGGATCAGGCAGATAGACAGGTCTCAGTTCTGTCCCTGAAGGGAAGTGGCTTTGGGCAGCTCTCCACCGCAGGGTCATTGGGCGAAAGGGAACGATTTGGTCGTAGGAATTAAATGAGATGCTGAATGTAAAATGTCTGACACTATCTCATTCTCCCTCTCCAAGGGACTTTGCTCTCCGAGATGCACCGCGAGGGTCTTGGAGGGGGTTTCTCCCTGGGGCCTCACTGGTCAGAATAAGAATGTCTGTGATTCATCATTCACTTCCTCAGAGGAGGGCCGCGTGAGGTGTGATGGGACAGGCGGGAGCTCACGATTGTGGAAGGGCCTCGTGTGGGAGGCAGGAGACCTGGATGGGAGTGGGGCTCCAGCTCGAGGCTTATGAGCCCCTGGGGGCCGCCCCCCACCCCTTCTCTGGGCATCCGTGCCCTCCTCTGCCAAGTGGAGGCATGGAACTTGCTGAAGATGCCCTCCCAGCTCCTCGCCTCTTCCTTTGCCCTGGTCTTTGCAGGCTATTTATAGCACGCTTTCATAGCTCTCTGGGAGGAAAGAAAGCACTGGGTGACCTTGGTATTTACTGAAATGCTCATTGAGGGACTGAATGGGATTCAAGGTCACGCCCTTGCCAGCGACCAGAGTTTAGGGATGGATGCTCAGGGGAACAGGGCTGGCCTGGAACAGGGCGGGTCCTCCCTTCTGGGGTGAATGGACGTAATTAGAAAACCAGGGTTCCAGCCCTGACCTTGAGCACATGGGTTGTGTGACCTTGGGCAAATCACTTAACTTCCCGGAGCCTCCCTCTCCCTATCTCTAAAAACACAACAACGCAAAGAACTGAAAACCATGGTTATAGAATTGTGCAGGGTTTCAGCAAAATTAAAAGGACACGAAGGGTCCCAGTTCCGGATGCTCCAGAGCGTGGTTCCGTAGAAGTGGGAATATAGACAACTTGGGAGGGAATCGGGGTGTTTACCCTGGACTTGTGTGTCCCAGTCAGCGGCAATTTTGTCACACACACGCATACATACAAACTGCAATATTTATTTGGCAGAGTGTTGGGAGACATTAAAAAAATTTTTTATTGTTTATTTTTGAGAGACAGAGAGAGACAGCATGAGCAGGGGAGGGTCAGAGAGAGAAGGAGACACAGAATCTGAAGCAGGCTCCAGGCTCTGAGCTGTCAGCACAGAGCCCGACGTGGGGCTCGAACTCATGAACCGTGAGATCATGACTTGAGCTGAAGTCATGGCTCAACCAGCTGAGCCCCCAGGCGCCCCTGCTGCTGTCTCCCTGCGGAGGTGCTGCCAGCACCGGGGTCGGGAGCCAGGGATGCCGCTAAGCCTCCCACAGAGCGGAGGGCAGCCCCTTGGGACGTACACAGCGCCGCCGCGGTGCTGATCCTGGATGGTGTGTGGATGCTCCGGGCTGGCATGGCGGCAGGTGCTTACAGGTGTGAGTCGACTATCCTCGGGGAGCAGGAGCGTCTCTCCTCGGTGACGCCGGGGGCTGTCAGGCCCCAGGGTGAGGACGGCAGTCTCAGTTAAGATGAATGAGGTGTTTCTCCCCATCCTCCGGGTTCCAGTGTGGACAGGCTGCCTCATGAGGTGGTGAGCCTCCCGTCTCTGGGGCATTCAAGCGAAAGCACAGAGTCCGTTTGTCAGCGGTGCTTGTGAGCGGTCTGGTGTTGGGCACTGGGCCTGAGCCCCCCGAGGATCTCTTGGTTCTGAGGCTGGGATGGTAGCGGGTTCAGACCCAGAGGGGCCTCAAGGTCGCCGAGCTGGAGTCTCTCAGCTGTGGCGGGCAGGGAGCAGAGACCGGAGAGCCCGGGTGCTGGTCGGTGGCCCTGGGACCATCCCGGGCTCTCCGAGGGCCTGGAACGGCCTTCCTGCTCCCCCCACCGACTCCGGGATTCCAAGATGGATTTTGAGGAGCTGGGGTTTGCAGCCTTTCCTGGTTCTTGGCCCACAGGTTTGCAAACGCCGAGGGGCGTGCATCAGGGGCCACGCAGCTGGCCCGGACCCCTGGGTGAGCCCATGGCCCGCCCTGGCCCTGGCGCTGCCTCCCGGGGACGCTCCCCCCACCCTTTCTGGCAGGGCCTCCTCTCTGCAGGACCTGGCCTGCCATCTCTGAGGGCCGTGTGCCCGCCGGGCTCACGCGGCCCGTCCGTGCCTCCTCCTGGATGCACTTGTGACGCTCTGTCCCCTTCCCCCCGTGGAGCCTCGGCCACATCCCTCAGCGGAAGGGACTTTAAAGTCACCCTTCCCCCTCCCAGGCCTCCCCTGCTCCTAACAGGACAGGCTGTACAGCTGACACCGTGCTGGGCCGACAGCTGGCCGCTGGGTGACGCGTCCTCCTGGTCCCTGCAGGTCAAGGACGTGGTGGGCTACAACTCCTTAGGCCACTGCTTCTTCACGGAGGATGGGCCGGAGGAGCGCAACACCTTTGACCACTGTCTTGGCCTCCTGGTCAAGTCGGGAACCCTCCTCCCCTCCGACCGGGACAGCAAGATGTGCAGGATGATCACGGAAGACTCATACCCGGGCTACGTCCCCAAGCCCAGGCAGGACTGCAAGTGAGCGGCTTCCTCTCCAGGCCACGCGCCCCACCCCCCACCCCCCAGCCCGGCCTCTGCCCCCTGCACCCTGGGGCTTCTGAGAGCTCGCACTTGCCGATCCTTAACCTCCTAGTGCCTTCAGCCCTGGAGCCGAGGGCGGAGGGCAGGGCCTGCTGTCTACTACCTCCTCCCCAGCACGCCCCCATTCCCGTCCTTATCCTCCGGCTCTTGCTGACGTCACGGCTCCCATGAGAGGGCATGTGGCCGTGGGCACCAGCAGACAGGGGTTCCTGTGTGACCCGCACGCCGATTCAGGGTCTGACCCTTAGCCATGGCCACTCTCCCCGGCGTTTCTGAACTCTGAGCTGCCTCCGCCCTCCAGAGCCACGCCCCCAAGCTGCTTCCGCCCTCCAGAGCCACGCCCCCAAGCTCCTTGCGCCCCCCCCCCCAGCCACGCCCCCTGAGCCTCCAAGCGCGTAGGGTGCTTAGATGCATGGCGCTCCAACCAGAAAACTGGGTTCCATCACAAATTAAGGACTTCTCAAGTGTCTAAGAAGCGAGGGAGTGGGTGGCTGTCGCCTGACCTTGCCGAACGTCGTGTGACCCCTGTGCAATCTCTGTCCCCCCTGCAGCGCAGTGTCCACCTTCTGGATGGCCAACCCCAACAACCGCCTCATCAACTGCGCGGCTGCGGGCTCCGAGGTGAGCACAGGGTCCGGACCGGGCAGAGCGGAGGCGGCCGCTGGGGGGCGGCCGGAGCTGGCGTGAGCCGGGCTGTGTGTTCCGAGCCCCGGCTCGGGCTCCTCTGGGACTCAGACGTGGAGACCAGACTGGCGCCGGATGGACTTGGTTGTAAGGACTGGCGCTGTCGCACCATCATATTGGTGATCGGAGCGCTTTATTGGAAGGCCCATGATTGGCTGGAAGGGGGCGTGGCTGGGAGCAGTGCCTGGCGCCCTGCTCTAAGCTCAGGGAGCTTACCTCTTGCATCGGGCCTCTGAGGCGGGTGCCACTACCCTCCATCTGAGCAGGGGGCGCTAGCGTGCCCCGGGGCATGCTTGGGATTCAAACATGGTGTTCTGTCTACACGGCCATTCCTCCCTGCTGCTCACCGTCTGCGGGCCCCTGAGCAGGTTGGGTCTCTGGGTCTCGGCTTCCGTAGCTGTGACATGAAGGGGTAAAAGCCAGGCACGTCTCGGAGCCCTCCCCACAGGGGCTCTAAATCCAGCCGTTTGGAGCCCTCGGCCAGTGGAGTAGCACCCTCCGAAGGGTGTAGCCATCAGGGTGGACCCCACAAAATACATTTGCCAGAGTTTCGACTGTCTCCTGGAGACGTGTTTCGGGGAAGGTAGCAGGGGGCCGGCGGGGGAGTGGTGTCGGGTCCGGCCCTGGTTGGCCAGTTCGCGGCCCAGCCAGGTGCGTGCTGGGCTGATTTCTGCTGCTCCGCCCCCCCCCCAACAGGAAACCGGATTCTGGTTCATTTTCCACCACGTGCCGACGGGCCCCTCGGTGGGGATGTACTCCCCGGGCTACTCTGAGCACATCCCGCTCGGGAAGTTCCATAATAATCGAGCACATTCCAACTACCGGGTAAGTCTCCCCAGACTGTGGGTGTCCGGCCAGCGCCCCCGGTCCGCCTTCCCCGGCCCGCAGATTTGGGAGCCGGACGGCCGCTCGGCTACAGCCGGCAGCAGCTGCCTTCCGAGTGCAGGTCTGGAAGGAAACAAGGAGGCCTGCCCGGGCCCCCTCGGCTCCCGGCCCCTCTTAGTGAGAATGTCGGCGGCCCCTGATCAGAGCCAGAAGGAGAAGCAGGATGCGCCTGCACGTGGGCTGACAGCCCAGTGACCGGAGCACGGTCCTGCCGCCCACCTGGTGGCTGGGTGTGGTGGTGGCTGTGACGGGCTGGCCCGGCCTGGGCGCAGGAGAAAGTCAGGACGCCCCCCGCCCGCCCCAGGACAGCGTGGAGACCGGAGCTGGGGAGCCAGCTGGGACCGGGGGGCACAGGGGGCGCCGGCACAGGGCACGGACAGAGCCCAGATGTCCAGATCTTCTGTCCAGTCCCTAATACTACAGATGAGGAAACTGAGGCCCTGGGGGCGGGGAATGGATACGTTAGGGTTTAAAAGAGAAGCTCAACCCAGGAGAAGACTGTGAGAACGAAACCCTCTTACGCCCGGCCTGTGCTTACCGGGCAGCGGGGCCGGAGGGCGGCCCGCAGGGGCACGGGCGGGGAGCACCCCGGGGAGCAGAGAAGGAAGCGTTTCCAGTCATCGGTGTCCCCCTGACAGAGTGGGCCCCGTTCCTGAGGCTGTCAAGGGCCGTGTGGGCGCGGCCAGGGGTGCCGTGTGGGCAGCGGAGCAGGGCACAGCGCGTCTGGGCTGCTTGGGGGGCCCCCTTCCTCCGGAAGCCATCCCCCGCCTGGGCGGTGAGCCTGGAGAGGTTAGAAGACGGGGGCTTTCTATGAGGAAGCAGGCAGGGACGGGCACAGGAGGGGGGACGGGCCTTGGGGAAGGTGGCAGGTGAGGTGCCTGTCCCCAGTGAGCCCTGACCCCGTGCCCAGAGTGTGAGGGTCTCCGATCTCAGTGCCCCTCCAGTGAGCCCTGACCCCGTGCCCAGTGGGCAGGGGTCCTGGTGTGGGTGTTCGCCCGCCACCCCCTGAAATCAGGGTTCGCAGCCCGCCTTGTGGCATCTAGCGCCTCCTCCTCTGACTCCTGTCACCACTGCTTCGCCGTCGGTCCCTTGAAGAATGCTGTAGCCAGGGTGGCCTCCGGTTGGTTACTCTGGGACCCTGCCTTGGGCCTTCCCATGAGACCAAGAGTCCCAGGATGGCCACAGACGGAGCGTGGCCTCACTGGGCAGCGCCAGCCAGCTGCCTGGACCCCCCCACCCCCGCCCCTGGGGCTGACAAAGTGCACACCTTCCGAGCCAACCAGGAAAGTGAGGTTCTGCCCTCAAGTCGGGTAGGAACTGAGGCAAGACGGTGGGAGGATCCGAGACCCCCGCCCCAGGCTGGAGAGGAGACGGGCTCAGTGTTTCCTTTAAATCACCAGAGACACATTTCCCGTAGCCCTTGACGCCGGGCCTGGGCTCTTCCCTGCCCAAAGCAAGGTGACTTCTGGTTGTGGACTTAGCGGCGTGACCCTAGACATGACACTGAGCCCCAGACCTCTGGGTTTCCCCATGAACATCTCAGGTTCGCTCTGAGCAAAGCAGAACAGTATGGGCCCCTCACCTCCCTCACTGAGACCCCTTGCCTCTACTAATGCGTCCCGAGAGCAGAGCTGGTTTTCCTGGAGCTTTAAGAGCGTGTGTGAGGCCGGCCTGCCACCTGCCGTGGCCGTGAGTGTGTCCCTGACTGTGACCTCCCCGCAGGCCGGCATGATCATAGACAACGGGGTCAAGACCACCGAGGCCTCTGCCAAGGACAAGCGGCCCTTCCTCTCCATCATCTCTGCCAGGTAGTCAGCCCTTGGGGACACGCACTGTGCCTGCGGAGCCCCTGGCCTGGCCCTCTCCTCTCCATCCATCCATCCATCCATCCATTCACTCACTCACTCACTCACCAGTGTCTGCCAAGCACCTTCTGGGTCCTGGACGGCGAGCTAGCTGCTGGGTCCCGTGCTGGAAATCTGGGTGGGGCCAAGTCTGAACTGGGGTTTAGGCAGCAGTGGCTGAAGGGAAACAGAACTCTCTAGAGGTTCCCGGATCCCTCGGCAAAGCCAGCACCTGGACAGTCAGGACTGGGTTGGCCCGAGGTCTAAGGGTGAGGAGAAAAGCAGGGGAGACATTAGCCCTCAGTTTCCAGGGGAGGGACATGCAGGTTGTGCCCAGAAAGAGATCCAGAACAATCCAGAGCTCAGCCGAAGGCCGGCAGCTACTCTCCGCGGGTGCCGTCAAAACCTCAAGGTCCCTGGAAACACCAGCACCCTGTAGAGACCGAGCTGTTGGTCTGCGTCAGACATGAGTAGCACTGTGGCCACGATAAAGCCGATGGGGGTTTGCTGGTCTGGACGCGCTGAGAGCTGGCGTCCACGCCCCCGTTTGTAGCCAACGAGCTGAGGCCCAGAGCAGGCTTTAGGTCAAGGGCCCCCGTTAGTGGGGGGCTGGGCATCTCTCCCCACCAACTCACAGCCCCAGGGGCCACGCCGCACGCCGGGAGGGGGCCTGGCCGGCTGGAGTTGGCGCAGGCTCCTCAGCGCCCACGGCCAAGAGCAGGGGCGTGTCTGTAGCCCGCGTGGGGCCGGTCCTGGAGGAGAGACCACTTGACAAGCCCTCGGCCCCGACGGGGGTCGGCTCCGGAGTCCCCGACGCAGCCCCCTGTGCCCTTCCCCCCGCGGTGCGCTCCAGGTACAGCCCTCACCAGGACGCCGACCCGCTGAAGCCCCGGGAGCCCGCCATCATCAGACACTTCACCGCCTACAAGAACCAGGACCACGGGGCCTGGCTGCGTGGCGGGGACGTGTGGCTGGACAGCTGCCGGTGAGGACCGGCCGCGGGGCCCGACACTGGGAGGGGAGGGGAGGGAAGGGGAGGGGAGGGCGCGCAGGGAGGAGGCGGGCACACGGGCCTGGGCCTTCTGGCCAGTCCCCGGCCGGGCAGCGGCACTGGAGGCCAGGGGCAGCACATGCGGGTGCTGTGGGTCACACCCGCCGCCCAGCGGTCACTGGGGGAGGTGCCGTCAGGCCACGTGGCCGGTCCCTGGGAGGAGGGAAGAGACGGGAAGCCAGCGTGTCCAGGGCACTGGCCACGTGCGGAATCCTCGTTTGCCTTTGTTCCTTGCGGTGCTTCTCAAAGATGCAAACTATCTCTGTTCTAGATGGAAAACCGGGGCGGGGCTCAGTGGCTTTCCCAGGGGGTCACACAACTAGGCAGCGGTTGAACTGGGGTTTGAAATTTCAACTTACGGGACTCCGAGGCAGGGATGGCCACAGCGTAGTTGTTAAAACCCGGGTCCCGCCCTGAGCGTGGCGAGGTCCTCCACATCCCCGACCCAAACTCCCGCTTAGCCCTGGAGACACGGCTGGCTGGACAAGGAGGCTCACAGAGCCCGGGGGGCGCGCTGCCAAAGCAGCGTGGCACCAGATGCTGGCGGCCACTCCGCGGGCAGACACTGAGCCCGGCACAGAAACGGAGCGCCCCCCCTCCCCCAGCACACCCGCGCTCGGTACAGCGCCTTCCCCACACGGTACCCGCCGTGTGACATCAGGGACAGCAGGCGCCCCGCGCTCCGCCACGTCCCTGACTACGGAGCGGGAGCAGCTCTGACCGTCCGCTCTTGTCCCCAGGTTTGCTGACAACGGCATCGGCCTGACCCTGGCCAGGTAAGAGCCGCCGTCGCGGTGCCGGGCCCTCTGTGGGAAGCCGGCTGTGCGCGGCGCCTTCATGACACCCTGTCCCCACAGCGGCGGGACCTTCCCCTATGATGACGGCTCCAAGCAGGAGATAAAGAACAGCCTGTTTGTTGGCGAGAGCGGCAACGTGGGGACGGAGATGATGGACAACAGGATCTGGGGCCCCGGCGGCCTGGACCACAGCGGCAGGACCCTCCCCATAGGCCAGTAGGTTTGCGGCCGCGGCGGCGGCCTTGTTCTGCGTGGTGTGAGCCAGCCGCGGGGTGAGGTCTGGGACGGGAGCGACAGGTCACACATCAGTGTTGAGTGTCGGTCGTCAGGGTGATCCACGTGCACGGCGTGGTCCCGGGGCCACGGCGTCCGGTGCCAGCCACCCGGGCCCCGTCCTCCTCTGGTGGCTCACTACTCGGGCACCACACCCACGTCTGGGGATGGTGGAGAGAGAGACTCGGGCCAAAGCACCCTTACCGGACAATAACCAGGAAGGTGACAAAGTCCAGGGCTGTGTCGCAGGCAGACTGGGAACTGCTGTCAGGAGGGGTCGTGCGCGGGGGAGCGGCAGGGAGGTGACGTCACACGTCGTCAGGGCTGCCGTTACAAGACACCACTCCTTTCCCGTGGGCCCGAGGGTTGGAATGAGTTCAGCGCAGGAAGAACTTTCTGGAGGTCGGGCTTGCTCTTCAGAACCGTAGGGCTGTCCTGCGGGGTCGCGGCCCTGTGACAGGAGCGATTCAAGCAAAGCAGGGCACGGTGCTTGGAGGAGAGTCCACCAGCTAACGGAGCCCAGGGACTCGGTTCCCGGGGCGCCCGAGCTGGGTCGGCGTGAGGGAGTCTGTCCCCCGTCTGATGGTGATTCTGGTCAAACACAAATCCAAACGAGCCAGGCGCTGAGCCGGGCAGCCCGCAGGGGTGCCTGCTTTCCAGGGGCCGAGAGCCCCTCCTGCCCCCTGAGCTTCCTCCCTTTTTCGGGGAAATAGAGCTCCAGCCGCTGTGGGCACGACCCAGGCCTTGAGCCCCTGCCCCCGGGGACGCGTGCCTTTGCAGGACTTTGCAGATAGAAACACGGTCTCCGTGGGCGCGAGCGGTCTGGAAGCCCTTGCTTCTGTCTCGTCCAAGTGATAGACCAGCCCCTTGGGATCATTTTTATGAGTAACTCTGGATCTGCATATTTGGAGGTTTTCTGCTGAGGGTTTACCGGCCTTCTGGGGCCGGAATGTTCTGACGACTTTCGGCAGTGAGTCTGTTTACGGAGGCCTGACAGCTCCGCCGGGCAGGCTCCTCACACGGCGTCCGTGAGCACTGGTCCTCTTGTCATGAGCGATTCGTCCGGAACAGTCCCAGGCTGGGCTTGGATGGGAAGGAGGCTCGCGCTTTATGGACGCAGATAGTTAGACGGGCTGGCTCCCAAGTGCGATACATCCAGCGGTGCACAAGCACCCCCCCAGAACCAGATTCGAGGCGCCGACGCTAATCAACTACTTTTAAAGATACAGAAACGCGGGAAGTCCCTGGTGTCTGCTGACAGCACACACCAAGGCCGGTGTGACCAGGGCTTTCCTTGGGGGATTGATCTGGGGAGGGGATCCCAAGGTGGGGGATGGGGGACTGTGGTGTGGCCTCCCAGACACAGACCCTTTTCTGTGTGTGTGTCCCTCCTCCTGCCCTGCCTCCTGCATGCCAGCTGCGGAAGGAGGGGACCTGGCCCAGAGGCACAGACACCAGTAGAACCATTGGGCTTGAAGAACAAACGCGCCTAGATTCGGGGTCACCAAGAAACCCAGGGGGCCCTTCCTAGGCCCTGCTTGGAGTCTGTGGCACAGGAGCGGCGTCCCTGAGCCCCTGCCCTCCGCTGGGCCAGGCTGCCCGTCCTCCAGTGCCTTCTACCCCCGCCTCCCCGCCTGCTGTCCCCCCCCATCCTCTCCCTGACCCCTGGAGATCAGAGGCTTCTCAGGGTCCCCGTGGGCCCGCCTCTCCCGTGGGAGGCTCTGAAGGTGACGCGTGGCTGTCTTGCTACAGCATCAGCACCTTCGGTCCGTCTTCCCTCTGCCTGTTTTCCAGACCCCACAGACGCGCAATTGAAAGGCTTACTCAGAGGAAAGTCATCTGGGTTTTATTCTGATTAAATGGTTATGGCAACTAAGACTAAATAATGACTAATGGCGCTCGTCTCCTAAGGGACATAGGACTGGCATTCTGCAGCAGTGTTTATGGTCTTTACCCAGTGACGCTTACCAGGATGGAAAAACTGGGAAAAATGTTTGAATAGAAGACAATTCCCCAACCCCCAAGCCAGCAACTGAACAGATACCCATCCCTCCTTCTGTTCTTCCATCCATCCTTCCATCCATCCATCCAACCTTCCTTCCGTCCTTCCTTCCTTCCATCCATCCTTCCTTCCATCCATCCATCCTTCCATCCATCCATTCAGTCATCTAGCAATCACTTATCGACACTTGCTGCGTCTATCAACACTTTCTCAGTGCACTAGTTAGTTAGTTAATCAATAATGCTCTGCCGTGAGGAACAGCAGGAGGTAGGGACTGGGATGGCCGACCCAGGAAGTCTCTGTTTCCATGCACCCCGGAGGGCGCAGACACCTCGGGGGCGCACACGGCGACCAGCCTGGCATCCCCCTCCCTTGCCCCCACAGGAACTTTCCGATCCGAGGAATTCAGTTCTATGACGGCCCTGTTAGCATCCAGAACTGCACTTTCCGCAAGTTCGCGGCCCTGGAGGGCCGGCACACCAGCGCCCTGGCCTTCCGGCTCAACAACGCGTGGCAGAGCTGCCCCCACAACAACGTGACCGGCCTCACTTTCGAGGACGTCCCGGTGAGTGAGGCGCTGGGCACGTCCAGGCCACGGGCGCTGACTCACAGGCCCCCGGGGCTGGAGTCGGAGCCGTTGCCACCACCACAGGGAGGGAACGACTTCCTCCCAGCGGCTGGGCCGCGTCCCAGCCCGTCTGTGTCCAAACTGGAAAAGTACAAGTGTAGGTCACCCCGCAGGTCAAGTCTGGCTGCGCCAGTGCCCACGGCCCTCACCGTGTCCCGAGCCTCGGCCCAGCCTCCCTCCAGACTCCAGGCTCCTCCACGGGCCTTGGTTGTGACCTACTGAGTCTGGTGACAGGGCCACCTGAGGGTCTTAATTAACCTAAAATCCCAGGGTTTCCAAGGCATTCCTCTCTGAGGCAGCACCACAAATGGGGTCCTCCTGGGCACAGACAGGTGCCAGTAAGAGCTGGGGGTGAGAAGGGCGGGAGGGAGGGCTGGCCTTTGAGGCTGGGCGGGACCTGGAACACTTCCTCTGGGCTACAGATCCCCCAGAACCTTCTTCTGCCTCCTCCCCTCTGGTGGTGGCCTTCGCCTGTCTGCCTAGCGCTGGCGGGCCGGGGGGAAGGAGTGAAAATTCGTTAGGTCAGGTGCAGAGCCCTCACGGGCTCACGGTCATACTGCCTTCCTCACACAGCGGGGGTGCACACGCGCGCACACACACACACACTCGTGCGCCCCCTCCTCTCTGCAGGCTTTGAGCCCGAACCTCCGAGCACTCACTCTGCAGGGTCACCCACAGCCACCGGGCCTCGTGTGAGCAGAGTGGAGGCCGGTGAGCGTTGGGCTGTTTTCCTGGCGGCCCCGGGAGGTCAGCTGTGAGGCCCCTGCAGCGCCCGAGTGCGCTCCGGCTTGGCTGGTGTATGATGTCCGCGGGAGTCGGAAACTTCTCCCTGACCTGCTGGCGTCGGGCTGCGGCTTCCCCTCACCTCTGGCGCAGCCTCACCTCCCTGGGCTCTGTTTAGATTACTTCCAGAGTGTTCTTCGGAGAGCCCGGGCCCTGGTTCAACCAGCTGGACATGGACGGGGACAAGACGTCCGTGTTCCACGATGTGGACGGCTCCGTGTCCGAGTACCCGGGGTCCTACCTCACCAAGGACGACAACTGGCTGGTCCGGCACCCGGACTGCATCAGCGTCCCCGACTGGAGAGGGGCCATCTGCAGCGGACGCTACGCACAGGTGGGGAAGCGAGGGGTCAGCGGCCCCTCGGCATCGGGCCCGGGCCCGGGGCAGGACACCAAGTTTCAGGCCGAGGCGGGTCCAAAGCCGCAGAGCCCGTGGGTCCCTGGGACCTGAGAGCTCACAGTCTTGCTTTCGGTGTCTTCTCTGAAACGAGATGGCACTTTTCTGCGCAGGGTGTGGTGACGCAGGGCCTGGCCACTCGGGCCGGACCCTGGGTGGAGAGAGAGGCAGACAGAGAGAGAAAGAGAGAAAGAGACAGAGACAGAGAGAGGCGGCAACATGCCCAGGCTGCCTCCCAGAGGCAGGCAGGACAGCAGCAGGGGACAGGGGCTGCGTTCACAGGGTTACACGAGGTCTCTCCCCTCC
>PJEM01015294.1:0-30750 GCA_004023845.1 Helogale parvula | reverse complement strand
TGATATATGGCCATTTTTAGGAAAGTGGATGGACCTTGAGGGTGTCATGCTAAGCGAAATAAGTCAGGCAGAGAAGGATAGATACCATATGTCTGCATTCATAGGTCTAACAGGACAGACCTGGCAGGGGACCATGGGGAGAGGAAGGGGGAAAGAGAGCGGGGATGAGTGAGGGACACAGATCAAGGGAGACTACTGATTACTGGAGACGAACCATGGACTGAAGGGGGAGGGGGAGGGAGGGAGGGGGTGATGGTCATGGTGGGGAGCACTTGGGGGGAGAAGCACTGGGTGTTATATGGAAACTAATTTGACAATAAACTATTATAAAAAAAATAGTCTTGCACATGGAATGTGCTCAATAAATAGTTGCTGATTTAGCATGACTTGTTCTTAAAGGCCCACGAAGACCTCATCATAGACATGCATTTATTCTTCTCCTTCTCTGGCTGTTTAAATAGAGCTGGATGGTTTACATTTGTGTTCCCACTTGACTTGGCAGAGATTGCTCCATTGCATCTTGAAGGGTTCAGTGCTTGGAATGGAGCTGAACTCCATCCCCAGTGCTGTTCTTTTCAAGGTATTCATACATCGTTGCTCATTCAAGGGCATTCAACTTCATTCACAGGGGATGGACTCTGGCAGCCCAGCCATGCAGGGCTTTTACTTAAGCACACCCAAAGGATGCACATTTCAGACATCTTAATGGACCAGACTCTCACAAAAGAATAAAAAGCATTTGAAAACCGAAAGCACAGAAGCATGGGAGAATTTTATTTAATGAAAATATAGGCTCCTGGAAACTCTACTCTGCTTTTCTCATACTTCAAATATTGCAAATGAAGGCTGAACCCCTAATGCTACAAAGATTAGAGTCTGTCTCTGATTGGAGAGAGCATATGGCTACAAAACAATTGAAGATTTATGGGAAGCCTGTCTGGTGTGCAGTGAACCTAGAATATAATCTGACTTAGTCTTTTGTCACCTGTGAATTTCCTTGGAAGTTTTGTATGGGAAAACCCTGATCACAGGTTTTAAGTTTTTTTTTTTTTAACTAACCAGACACTCATAAATGAACTATAAAGTTGTCAACTATCCTAACAGCTTTCTGTCTGTCCTTTTCTTTTCAAGGTGGTGAAAATTGTGCATATTTTGTATGTCTCCAAATAAAGTATACTTCAAAGGAAAACATTTCTTTTCCTATGAATAATTTAAAACCTCTTAGAAAAGCTTCATACAATCCTGAATTTCCATGGGACATATCATAAAAACTGGTAGCCTTGTGTAAAGCATATAAAAGACATTTCAAAACAGTAAAAAAATAGCTATATGTCTGTGCTAATATAGAAAAATGAGTTACAGAAAGGGCGTGTGGAGATCTGAAAGGTAGGAGTGAAAGATAGCCAGTGGATTGCTGCCATTGAAAAGGTGCATAATAGGGATGCCTGGGTGGCTCAGTCAGTTGATCATCTGACTCTTGATTTCAGCTCAAGTCATAATCCCACAGTCATGGGATTGAGCCTCACATCAGGCTCCATGCTGATTTATCAGAATCACTTGAGATGCTTGTTGTAATCGGAAGTTAACTGACTTCATTTTGGTATTACTGAATTAAAATATTTGGGAGTGGAGTCTGAGAATATATGTCCAGCAAGTTCCTCAGGTTATTCTGATGAACACTAAGAGAAAGAACCACTACTCTGATTATGGGGGCATGCCCACAGAGTGGTCACTGTCACAGATGCAGCTAGCGTATTTCATGCCTGGTCACTATTGTATAACAGGTAGACAGTGTAGCAGGAAGGTGCTAGTGGCACACAAGAAATAATGCCAGTCATGTGAATGGGAAATCCAAATGATCTAGCTTATGAAAAACACCATTTCCACAAGTCATGTAAGATAATTATGCTCAAATGTTTGAGTGACATGATTGGAGGGTAGAAGAGGTTTCACTCAGTGTTTCCTGCACCTGGTAGGACCTTACCTGGGATGAGAAGATTGTTATTGTCATCAACTGAAATCTTCCACTGTGAGACTCATGAAACCATACTGAAATCCTGGTGTTCTTGGCTGAGAATCTACCTTTCTTTAACTTTCTTTTTTAAATTTTTTAATGTTTTATTTATTTTTGATACAGAGAGAGACAGAGCATGAGACGGGGAGGGGCAGAGAGAGAAGGAGACACAGAACTGGAAGCAGGCTCCAGGCTCTGAGCTAGCTGTCAGCACAGAGCCTGATGTGGGGCTGGAACCCACGAATGTAAGATCTGACCTGAGCTGAAGTCGGAGGCTCAACCGACTGAGCCACCCAGGTGCCCCTCTTTAACTTTTTTAATGTTTATTTATTCTGGGAGAGAGAGAGAGGCAGAGAAAAAGACGGAGACAGAGAATCTGAAGTAAGGTCCATTCTGAGCTGTCAAGTACAGAGCCTGACACGGGTTCAAACCCACGAATTGTGAGATTATGACCCGAGTCAAAGTCAGACACTTAAACGACTCACCCACCCAGGTGCCCCAAGAATCTACATTTCATGCTTACTGCAGTGAACTGCAACTTCTGTAAGCTTCGTGGGCATGACTGGGCATTTTGTAAAGCCTAAGACCCAGTCTTCTATGGGATGACATCAGCCACGTAAATATCTTTAGAAGAGGACAAGTCAAAGGAAGATAGTAAGGAAAACATACACATACACACAGACTTAAAACTAAGGAAGAGACCAATCATTTCATTGTTTTAGAACCCAAGTTTAAAAAATTTTAATAGTAATTACCCCAAAAGTCTTCTCTTAAATAATTAGTGAATTCATATATTTATCCATTCATCAAATATTTACTGAACCTCTAAGTACTCTGTTAAAAGCTGGGGATTCAAAGGAAGTTGGACTTAATTTGTGTCTTCAAGACTTTTAGGGAAAAGAAACTAAGCAACTATAGAATAACATAAATACTAACATTCAGATATGGATTAACAAGTTACATAGGGGCACCTGGGTGGCTCAGTTGATTAAGTGTCCAACTTCAGCTTAGGTCATGATTTCACAGTTTGTGGGTTCCAGCTCCACACTGGGCTCTGTGCTGACTGCTCAGAGCCTGGAGCCAGCTTCGGATCTGTGTGTCCATCTCTCTCTGTCTGTCCCTTTCCCACTCATGCTCTGTCTCTCTGTCTCTCAAAAAAAGAAATGTTTAAAAATTTTTTTAAAAAGTAGGGAAAGGGGATAAAATGGTTGAGGAGAGGGAGGGAGGCAAACCATGAGAGACTTGAATACTGAGAACAAACTGAGGCCTAATGAGGGTGGGGGAGAGGGGAATGGGGTGATGGGCATGGAAGAGGGTACTTGTTGGGATGAGTACTGGGTGTTAGATGGAAACCAACTTGACAATAAACTATAAAAAAATAAAAAATTTTAAAAAGTTACATAAAGAGCAGTACTAATAGTCTTTAAAAAAGATAAGAAAATTCTTTTTTAGGCTATAATTCTACCTATTTCATGTGGGACTAATGCTTAGTTTTCTCTGTGGCATTTAAAATACATTAAAGTATAATTTCTACCCATTCTTCCTCAGATTGTTCAAAGTAGATATCCTTACGTCAATGGTGGTCAAGAGGCATTGACACTATAATTGATGTGACTCGGAACTGTAGTTTCTGGTTTTCAAAGTGAGGTGTCTTTAGTGATTTAGAAAGAACCTCAGGGAATTCAGGGAAGTGGCATCTTGAAATATGGTACTACTGTAATATGGTTCTACTGTTTCTAACATTAATTAATCTTCCCCAGTGGTATCCTATCAAAAGAATGTTTTTTTCCATATTGTCTGTCCTACCTGTTAATGAAATCAATGACCCACAGGAACTTTGGCTTCATAAATATAGTCCAAAAAATTTTGCAAACAAGCAAATAAACAAAAAGAGAAGGCCAGTTTCAAGACGATAGAATAAAAATTGCTAAACATCACCATGACAAAGTTATATCCATTGAACAGTGTAAAAGCTCTACTCAAAGCACCAAGATATAACTTTACTCCCTGAAAGCTACCCAAGAGTCAATAAATAGTGAAGGGGGAAGGGAAATAGTAACAGTATTAAGGCCAGGAGATTTGATAATTTTGAGATTTCAGAGTCCAAGGACTGTGAATTTAAATATTACTGAGGACACAGAGGTTATAAAACCTGTGCAGGTCCAGCCCTTGTGACCATATTGAATGAGGACCCAGTGATCAGAGAAGTAACAATTTTTCAAGAATAAGTAGAGATCCATAATTCTTTTAAGTTTTCATACTTATTAAAATTCTATGCAAGTTTTAATGAAGTGTTTCTGTGGATTTGTAATCCCTGCCCAAAGGTTGCCATTTCTATATCAAAACAAGAATTCATCTTTCAGAAAATCTTTCAGAAAAACTCCATGTTTTTTCACTGAAAACCAACTCTATAGCTCAAAGTAGAGAACATTTCCGATTGTTTTTTTCTTCCCTTGGTTCTCATGGAACCTTACTTAAATTGATATGGTAAAGCATCCCACTCAGAGGCTTAGCACTCTGCTTAATAAAAGATAGCACCATTTCCTCCTCCCCCACTTTATACAAAGAGAAAAGTTGATACATGAAATCAGTGTTGTTTCAGGTGAATGAAAGATTCATCGTTATTACAAAATAAAGAGAATAGTAATGAAAAAATCCCAGTAATAGTAATGATCACAAAGGTGGTAATACTGTAGGTCAAGCTGATAGTCTTGAAAGTTAAATAAAGACCTCGACTTTGGTATGCACTTAGTTATATACAATTTTATCTGGTTCTACACAGAATCCCATTTCCTGCCCTGCTCCTAGTTCTGTCTGAACATTAGTAAGTTTTGTTGTAACAAAAATTCATGCATTTTTAATAGACATATGATATCCCAATAGATAGAAATAAAAATATCCTAAATCTAAACTGGACTTCATCTCAATCTTTGTTACTGAACCAACATATCCTTACCCTGTGAAATGTGTGTGCTATATCCACACATTCCAGACGTCAAGATGCCCTTTGGAAGCTGGAAATACTGCCAGGCTGATGGCTCTCTGCCTCTTGTCTGCTGCTCTCTGCTCAGGCAGGCTTTGTTTTACGGGGCTTCGCTATGTTGTGCTTCACAGATATTGCATTTTTTTTGGTTGTTTTTGTGTTTTGTTTCCCCACAAACTGAAGGTCTGTGGCAACCGTGTGTGAAACAAGTGAATCTGTGCCATTTTTCCAACTGCATTTGCTCACTTGGTGTCTCTGTGTCACATTTTGGTACTTCTGGAAATATTCTAAACTTTTTCATATTATGTTATGGTGACCTGTGATCAGTGATCTTTGATGTGACTACTATAATTGTGTTGAGGCACCATGAACTGCACCCATATAAGACAGTGGGCTTAATAAATGTCGAGTGTGTCTGACCACTCCACTGATGGGCCTATTCCCCCATCTCTCTCCCTTTCTCTGGGTCCCTCATTCCCTGAGACACAAGAGTATTGAAATTAAGCCAGTTAATAACCTTGCAGTGGCCTCTAAGTGTTCACGTGAAAGGAAGAGTTCCAGGTCTCTCACTTTTTATCAAAAGCTAGAAATGATTAAGCTTAGTGAAGAAGGCATGTCTAATGCCAAGATGGGTCAATAGCTAGGCCTGTTGCACCAGGTAGCCAAGTTGTAAATGCAAAGAAAAGGTCTTGAAGGAAAATAAAAGTGCTACTCCAGTGAACACATGATCTTTATCCCCATGATAACTACTTTGATGCTTTTTTGGGAAATATTAAATGTCAAAATCTTTCACAATATACATGTGATTACTTCACATATGCTGGCATTGTAGACGGTACTAGAGATATAAAGATAAGAAAATATCTGCCTTCCTGATATTTACAGTTTCCAGGACCTCCGTAAGCTCACAAGATTATTTCTTACATTTTTGGAAGGGTTTAACTGTTAGCAAGTTTGCTTTATTCTTATAGTCATGGCAATGTAAACATCAGATACCTAAAGATGAGCAAAAATATGTAATATAAATAGGAGATAGAGGGAAAGAGAATCCTCATCTTCCATAGTAAGAAATACATAAATAATATTTAAAACTGAAGAATCAAGAAATGGCAATGTAGGCACATTATTTAGAAATGCGAGTGGAAGGAATGCCAGAAATAGTTGCTTCTGGTAAATCACAATCAAGGCGTGTGAAACAGCAGGGCAGGGGCTGCTCTTCATTGGTCTTATACAACAATGAGTTTTAAAATGTTTAAGTATACTTTTGATTAAAAAATCATTAAAAGTTGGGTGCCTGTGTGGCTCAGTCGGTTAGCATCTGACTTTTGGTTTCAGCTCATGTGATGATCTCATGGTTTGTGACTTCAAGCCCTGCACTGTCTGTGCAGAGCCTGCTTGGGATTCTCTCTCCCTCTCTCTCTGCCCCTCCCCTCCTCATGTGCTTGTGCTCTCTCTCTCTCTCTCTCAAAAATAAATAAGTAAACATTTAAAATATTATTAAAAGTTAAATAAATTGGGTACACAGAGAGAAGCAGAGATATAGGAAATGGGGATCAAGGACTTACAAGGCTCAGCCCATGCTTCTGGTCCTTATCTGAGACCCAGCCGTACCTCTGACATTAGATTCTCAGGGATACCAAGCTACCCTTCCAATAACCTCCTCCTGCTTAATCAAAGCCAAGTGAATTTCAGTTCTTCACAAATGGAAGCATCTAACAAATACATACTTTAACAACATTTCGTTGAAGGGCAACCAAAGAGCATAATAATTGGGAAGATTCAATAATTTTTTTCCCCAAAATCTTCTATAAAATGAGCCCTCACCCTTAAAATTCCTAGTGGCCACCACAAATTCTGGTATTTGTGAAGAGAAGAAAATCAGAAAGCATTATAGAGCAGGTGTTGGTAAACTTTTTCTATAAAGAGCTAGACAGTAAATATTTTAGGCTTTGCAGACTTTACAGCCCTTTGCCACTACTCAGCTCTGCCATTGTAGTGGGAAAGCAAAGGCAATACACGTGGGTGTCTTCAAGAAAATTTTATTTACTAAAACAGGCAAAAGGCTGGATTTGATCCACGACCATAATTTACTGACCCTTTTTTAGCACTAGGGACACTGTGTAAAATTATACAATCTGTACACAAAAGTGAGTGACTAAGGCAACAGATGGGGACTGAAATGCAGCCACACTCCCTTTCCCATTCTCTGCACCAAACTGACACTATGTCCAGAGAAGGGGCACTTTTCTCTAATTTATGTCTCCAGTGGAGGTGCTTTCCTCTAATCAGATGATGGCTCCATAGCTAGTTGCTTCCCTAATTAGATCCTCAGAGGGCATGCAAACATTAAAATATTTGTAGGTCAGTAATAACCTCCTACATGAGACTTCTAGTCCTCAGGCACAAATATCCCAACCCAACTTCCTATTCCTTCCATGACCTAGTGTTGAGTCACTTCAGCTTCTTTTATCATTCTTCTGGGAAATAGGCTTAGTGTACCGATGTCCCAGAACCAAACACAATACTCCAGGAATGGTCTGAGGAATAAAGAGCAAAGTGATTATTTGTTGGATAATTGTGGATCAGATAAGGTCTTGGGCAGTAAATGTCTACTATGGATTCATAGTAAACTTGCTGCCAACTGAATCCCTTTGTTTCTTTAAACATGTGCTGCTATTAAGAAACAGTTCTTTTATGTTCTAGTTCTACGGTTGAGTTGTTAGATCCTAGGTTTAAACTTTATACTTATTTCTATGAAATTACATGTTTTAGAATTGGTTAGTTGTTTCAGATGGTTCAGAAGGAGGTGTTAGCTGTGTTATCACTTCATGGGATCTCTGTTTGATAAGCCTGCTACATATCACCTTACTGAAATTACAGATCAAAATGTTGAAAACAGTACAAGCCAGGGTGTAGGAAATTGCTTGTTCACTACCTAAACAGAAACTTTAAAGCAAGGTATAAGCCTATATAAGCATAATAATAAAAATAACTACTCTTTAAAGATAATATTATCCCTGTAGACCTTAATTCTAAATTTCAGTAAAAATTTTACTAACTGTGGAATACATACAATGATATATAATAAGAGTTAATATTTTAACAACATAATAGACCAATATATTTGCTTTTAAATTTTTACCATCAAGAGACCACAATAAATAATTGTGAAAGATCACAAAGAGAAAAATTGAATAACAATAAATATAAGTTAAGAAATATAAAATAAAATAAATATTCATTCTTACTAGTGATAAAAGAAATACAAATTAAGTAATAATTATAGGCCAAAATGCTCAAATTATATAAAACATCTAGTGCTAGAAAGGTTGGATAAAATCATACTCCTATGTTGCTGAAGTATTATGAGTTGGTGTGATCATCTTAGAAATCAATATGTTGGGACACCGGGGTGGCTCAGTCAGTTAAGCGTCCAACTCTTGATTTTTGCTCAGGTCATGATCTCATGGGTCATGAGATCGAGTGCTGTGCTGATAGCACAGAACCTTCTTGGGATTCTCTCTCTTCCTTTCTCTCTGTCCTTTCCCCACTCAGGCTCTCTGTCTCTCAGACACTCTCTCTCTCTCTCTCTCTCTCAAATATTTTTTAAAAAAAACAATCACTATAGTAATATGTATTAAAGAGTGTGACATTTTTTCTCACTTCTTGACCCAGGACATTTATCCTAGGGAAGTAATGAAAGAAGAAAAATGCTGAAGAGATCCATATGAACATAGTTTATAATCCTAAAAAACTGAAAACATTTTCCTTAATCCTAAATATCCTACAAATATTATATTTGAACATCCTGATGAAAGAAATATATTGAGCTGAAGAACTGGAAGCATTAAGTATTAATGTGTAAAAATGTGCAGAAATAATGGTATGGTAAGTGGAAACACTATATGGGAACATGAAATTGAGCAGAACCAAGGAGACATAAAAACAGATAATTGAATATTGATATTACTGAACAAATTTTTAAAAAAGTTTAAAATCGTTACTGTAATATTGTCTTAAAAATAAATGCATTTTATATTAAAATTCACTACCATATAATATATCTTACTGTCTGAGTAGTTTGAAAACTCACTGGTGGGGACAATGTGGTAGAAGCCAGAAAAACCATGTGGGAGAGGACCCTGGATCCTTTTCACCTGTGCCTAAAGGAAGGAGTTACAGCCTAGTTGCTAGACAAAGAATGGGAAAGGGTTGATGGGATAGTGACAGTATCTTCCTGGACACAATTTGAGGAAAACAGTTCCAGTAAATCTTGCTACAAATCTATAAAATTCAGAGTTAAGTAATTTAAATGGAATATTTTACACATGACATACCCTTGTGGTCTTTCTGGCATTTTCTTGTCTAATATATTTCCTAGATTAATCATGTATTGCTTAAGATAGTGATTATTTACTATGAATTTCTACCTTAATGTAGGGGAATTTCTCAAGAGGGAAATTTCCACATATTTTATCTTATTTTATTTTGTTTTTCTTTTTTTTAAGTTTTAATTTAAATTTCAGTTAGTTAACATGCAGTGTTATATTAGTTTCAGGTGTACAATATGGTGATTCAACACTTGCATACAACACCCCGTGCTTGCCATGACAAGTGCAGTCCTTAATCCCTATTGCCTGTTTCAACCACCCCTCCCCATCCACCTCCCCTCTAATTACTACCAATTTGACATCTGTGGGGTGGGGGTGGAGCGCATGTCACAATAACCAGGTGGTCTGTATCAGGATGTGTTTGGCCTCACGTAATAGTGGTTGAAGTCACAAGGACATTTAGTGATATTTAACTAGATATCTGGAGGTGGGCAGTCTCAGGGTTGAGTTGATTATCAACAATGCCCTCAGGAATCTAGACTCTAGCCCTCCTCACCATCCTCTGCTTGCATTCCATCCCTATGATTTTGCCTCACAATTGCAAGAGGTCTACAAGAATTTCAACTATCATGGTTTCCCCCTCCAGAGTACAAAGCAGAAAAAACGAGTAGTGTGTCATATCCCTTAGAGGTTGGGTTGATTGGATAAAATGATGATGAAGCAGTAAAAATAAGCCTCTAAGCAAAGTCTACTGTGGACTGCCCTCTGTGCATGGATAATAAAAAGCTCCTCCAGTAGAGAAGGTGAGTTTTCTAGCCAGGGACTAGTTCTTGTGTGGGGTAGGTTTAGAGGGAAGAGGCTATAAGAGGGCTAAGTGGTTGGTTTTGGTTTTGTTTTAATTCACCACTGAGTGGCAAGCAACTACTCATTGTCTAAGGCAGCACAGGCTTGAGCTTACACCTTGGTAGTTCTTACAAAGACCCACAAACTAGCATCTATCTAATGTCTTCCTTTCTTTCCTTTTTCCTAATCATACCAGGGTTTTATTCCCTGAGAATTTTCCTGTGCCCAGGCTGGGATGTGGCAGCCACTGCCAAATGAAGCTATTGCTATGGAATCTCTTGCTCCAGTTGGGGAGCATTCTGTGTTCACTCAGCCTGGCACCTCCCACACTAGACACAGTTGTTAGGGGCCCTTGGCCATGGACTGAGCCACTGCATCAGCTACATGGGCTTGTTGCCCCAACTAGTTGAGAACCACTGATCCGTAATATTTTACTTTCTATGTGTTTTCATCTTTGCAAAGTAATTTATTTTCTATCCCTTTTGTTCAAAGATTTTAGACATAGATGTTGTCGTAAAGGGTTATCTAGCTTATCCATGTCACTCAAGGCTAAAATAAGAATCAAATGAGAATGGGAAGGGAAAAGTTATAAAGATAGCCAAAGAAGAGTCTATAATCTTAGACACTAAGATATTTTTTTTCAAAATAATTGATTGTTTTTACTAAGGGGTGGCTTGGTCAGTTAAACATCAGACTCTGGATTTCAGCTCAGGTCATGATTTCATGGTTGGTGAGTTCAAGCCCCATATGAGGCTCTGCACTGACAGCACCAAGCCTGTTTGAGATTCTTTCTCTCCCTCTCTCTCTCTGACCTTCCCCTGTGCTCTCTTACTCTCTCTCTCTCTCTTAAAAAATAAACTGTAAAATAAAATAAAATAATAAAATAGGGAGATTACTCTGGAGTATCCTTGCAGGCTCAAAGTAATCACAATGGTCCTTAAAAGTTTAAGAAGGAAGCAGAAGAGTCAGAGGAGATGTGAATATTGAAGAATGGTTGGAGAGATGTAACATTGCTACCTCTGAAGTGGTGTTTGAGTCCATCTCCTAAGGAATGGGGCTGGCTTTTAGAAGCTGGAGAAGGCAAGGAAACGGATTCAACCCTAGGACCTCCAGAAAGGAATGCAGCCCTGCTAGCAACTTGTTTTTAGCAGTAAATTCAGTGTCAAATTGCAGACCCCCAATACCTTAAGATAATACATTTGTGTTGTTTTCAGCCACAGGTTTGTGGTAATTTGCTAGAGCAGCAATAAGAAACTAATAATACTATGGGGCGCCTGGGTGGCTCAGTCAGTTAAGCATCCGACTTCAGCTCAGGTCATGATCTCAAGGTTTGTGGATTTGAGGCCTGCGTCAGGCTCTGTGCTGTCAGCTAGCTCAAAGCCTGGAGCCTGTTTTCAGATTTGGTATCTTGTTCTCTCTCTGGTCCTCCCCTGCTTATGCTGTCTCTCTCCGTCTCTCAAAAATAAATAAAAAACATTAAAAAATGTTTAAAAAAAGAAACTAATAATACTAGCCTATAAGCATCATGAGGCAGGTTTCTGATTCAGTTCTGCTCATTATTTCTAGCATTCCAGTTGGTATGTAGTAGACCCTCAAATTATTTGAATGATTGAATGACTAGGCATTCTAAAAATATATTGTGGTGAAGTTTAGCAGGAGCTTTTGCTTTGATCTAGACACAAATAAAGCTTAGAGTTTCATTAGGGTCATAGTTTGAAAGTTTTTAATATAGATGACAGAGTTTTTTCTTAACTTGGTAGGCAAAGGAGAGCCACTGAAGATTTCTGAGTATTAAAGGAGCAGGACCGGAGCCATGTGTTGGTAGGTTCCTCTGGGCAGTATTAAGTAAAAAAAGACTACTTCATGCAACCTATTTATGAGTCTAAGAAGCAATATTGTTTTTAAATTTATGGCACTAATTTGTTGACTCTTCTCATCTATTCATTAAAAAAATTGTTTTTATTGTTTTACTTTAGAAAGATAGACCCTGAGCAGAGAAGAGGGGTAGAGGGAGAGAGAGAACCTTAGGCAGGCCCTTTGCTGAGTGGGGCTTGATCCCACAACCCTGGGGTCATGACCTCAGCTAAAATCAAGAGTTAGACACTCAACTGACTGAGTCATGTAGGCGCCCCTCACCTAGTAGTCATTTTAATATTTAGTTATATTTTTCCACAGTTAGGATTCAATATGTTAATATTTTTCCAATCTGTTACCAATAGTCCCTAACTTGCTGATCATTTTTATATGTAAAAATGTCATATATTTTTATATGACATAGGCCTTTCTCATTGAGCTGTGCTAATTGATGACTTTGTTGAAGCGGAAGGATGCTTATTTAATTTCCTAAAAGGATTAATCAAAACGGACATAACAGGATCCAGATCCCAAAATGTCACAATCAGGAATATTAGAGTGAAACTAAAAAATTTATGTATGCATTTATTTATCTGAGGACACATATCTAGAAAAATGTTTCTATGGCTAATGTCAAAGAGATTACTGCCTATGTTTTCTTCTAGCAGTTTTATGTTTTAGGCCTCACATTTAGGTTTTTAATCCATTATGAGTTTATTTTTGTGAATAATGCAAGAAAGTTTCATTCTTTACCAAGTAACTGTCCAGTTTTCCCAGCACCATTTATTGAAAGGATTGTTTTTTCCCTTTGTACATTCTTAATCTTCCCTCTATTGTTCCAGTTTTAGTGTATGTGCTGCTGCAGTTGTCACAATTTATCTATAATGTTTTGGAGCAGATCTTTTTCTTTAAGTTTTTAGTGGCTGCTCTAGGTATGATGCCATATACACATAACTTATTCTACTCTACTGGTGTCGTTTTATCAGTTCCAGTGAAGTATAGAAACCTTACCTTCCTTGATATCTCTTTATCTTCCCTGTTTCTAATATATTTTTTGAAATATTTCTTTTATACATTTAGAACACATTAAAAAGTGTTCTAATTTTTACTTCAACCATTATATGAGTCTGTTTGGCCTGCCACAACAAAATACCACCAACGGTGTGGCTTTAACATCAGAAATTTATTTTCTCACAGTTCTGGAGCCTGAGAAGTCCAAAATCAAGATCTCATCTGATTCAGTCCCTAGTGAGAGCTTCTTCCTGATTTTCTGCGAGGCTCTGTGTCCTCACATGGTAGAGAAAAAGAGAGCTCTAGTTTCTCTTCCTCTTATAAGGATACCAGCCCTCCAGGAATTGGACCTCACCCTTTTTTTTTTCCATAATATTTTATTGTCAAATTGATTTCCATACAACACCCAGTGCTCTTCCCCACAAGTGCCCTCCTCCATCATCACCACCTCTTTTCCCCCCTCCCCTTTCCCCTTCAACTCTCAGTTCATTTTCAGCATTCAATAGTCTCTCAAGTTTTGCCTCCCTCTCTCTCCCCAACTCTGTTCTCTCTTCCCCTCCCCCTGGTCCTCTATTAGGTTTCCCCTGTTTTCCTGTTAGACCTATGAGTGCAAACATATGGTTTCTGTCCTTCTCTGCCTGACTTATTTCGCTTAGCATGACACCCTCAAGGTCCATCCACTTTCCTACAAATGGCCATATGTCATTCTTTCTCATTGCCATGTAGTACTCCATTGTGTATATATACCACATCTTCTTGATCCACTCATCAGGTGATGGACATTTAGGCTCTTTCCATGTTTTGGCTATTGTTGACATTGCTGCTATGAACATTGGGGTACATGTGCTCCTATGCATCAGCATTTCTGTATCTCTTGGGTAAATCCTCAGCAATGCTATTGCTGGGTCATAAGGGAGTTCTATGGATAGTTTTTTGAGGACCCTCCATACTATTTTCCAGAGCGGCCATGCCAGTTTACATTCCCACCAGCAGTGTAGGAGGGTGCCCATCTCTCCACACCCTCGCCAGCATCCATAGTCTCTTGATTTGTTCATTTTAGCCACTCTGACTGGTGTGAGGTGGTATCTCAGTGTGGTTTTGATTTGTGTTTCCCTGATGATGAGTGATGTTGAGCATCGTTTCATGTGTCTGTAGGCCATCTGGATGTCCTCTTTGGAGAAGTGTCTGTTCATGTCTTCTGCCCATTTCTTCACTGGGTTATTTGTTTTGTGGGTGTGAAGTTTGGTGGACCTCACCCTTTTTTAGCCTTTATTACTTGCTCACAGACCTCGGGGGTGGTCACCTTGGGGATCAGGGCTTGAACTTATGAATTTGGAGGAGCACATTCACTCCACAATAACCATCCAACATAATTTAGCAAACTCAATAGGAAAAGGAAAGTCTATCATATTTACACCTACTTTGCTTACTGTAGTTCTTTCTCCTTCCTGATGGTCCAAGTTTCCTTCTTTTACTGGTTCTCTTCTGTTAGAGAACTTCCTTTGTCATTACTTTAGAATAGGTCTGCTGGTAACAGCATCCCTTTGTTATGCTTCATGTGAGGACGTCTTGATTTTGTGTTCATTGTATAAGGATATTTTCACTGGGCATAGGGATCTGGATTGATAGTTCTTTTCTTTCATCACTTGATAAATGTTGAGCCACTTCCTTCTGGTCTTCATGGTTTATGATGAGAAATCTGGTCATTCAAATGATTTCCCCTTCACAGTTAAGGTATCATTTTTATCTCACTATATTCAAGATGGTTTTCATTGTCTTTGACTTTCAGAAGTTTGACAGTGATGTGTCTTGACGTGGAATCTTTGGCTTTATCTTTTTTAGGTTTGTTCAACTTTTTGAATCTGTAGGTTTGTGTCTTTTGCCAAATTTGGAACATTTTCAGCCATTATTTCACATACTTTTTCCACCCCACCTTCTTTCTTCTCTCCTTCCAGGCCTCTGATGACACAGAGGTTCCATCCTGTTTGGTTTTTTAGTCTGTTTTCTCTCTGTTGTTCATACTGGATAATATTTATTGCTCTATCTTCAAGTTCACCAATTCTTTCCTCTGTCCTCTTCATTCTGCTGTTGAGACCAGACCATTTGCAAAGTCTTTATTTCAGTGATTGCATTTTTCATTTCTAAGATTTCCATTTGATTTTTCTTTATATATCCTGTTTGTTTGCTGAGATGTTTTATTTCTTTATGGCAGCTTTTTATTTATTTATTTTTGCTTCTTTCAAGAATGCTCATAATTGCTTATTAAAGTATCTTTATGATGGATATTTAGAACTCTTGTTATATAATTCCAACATCTTTCTCATCTCAGTGTTGGCATCTATTAACTAATTGTCTTTTTACATTCCATTTGAGATCTTTATGGTTCTTGGCATGATAAATGATTTTAATAGAAACCTGGGCATTTTGGATATTGTGTTATGAGACTCTGGATATTATTTAAACTGGTTTAGCTAGTTTTCTCCAACACTGCCCCAACAGGGATGCTGCCATAGTACTGCTACATAGAAGTCTAGGTTTCCCACTCTGGCTCCACTGACAGGTCAGGGAAAGAGGCTTCTCATTCCTACTGGGTTGGGGTGGGCATGCTGGCTCCTCACCAGACCTGTGCTGAGAGATCCGGGGCTGGGACAAGTAGAGTGTCTTGTTACTGCTCCTCAAATTGTCACCACTGACACTGTGAAAAAGGATTGCCTCTTTACTGCCCACCAGGGATGGGCAGTATTTAGTCTTCTCTGACACTATCCAGCAGGAGTCATGGGTGCCTTGTTACAGCCTGGGGAGGGTAAAAGCCACAGGGTTTTTTGGTGGTGCTTTGCTGTAGTAGATTATTATTTTCTAAATGGTTTTAATCTTTCTAGGCTGCTCCTTTCCTGGTCCTATAGTTAGAACAAGATTTTGCTGGGGCTTTTTATCTATGTCTGTTGGCATTTCTGGGTCATTGGCTTTTCCAGCAGACAGTCTGAGATGTGTGTGAAAAAGAGAAGAAAAGAAAACCCAGTGTCTCAACTCATTGCTGTGTTGTTCTTTGGGCTCTAAGGTCCCTAGCCTGTCTGCTTTCTCCTCTCCATTTTTCAGTCTTATGTTCATTTTAGGTCCAGAGTCTAAAGTTATAAGTAACAGGAGGAATAGGGAAAATAAATAGATTTCATCTTCCTGGAAGTGGAAGTCCTAGCCTCTCAGTTTATACGGTCTTGTGTCTTTCACATTAGCAGTATTAATTGGAGTATAACAGAGCTTTGAAATAATTTTCATAGAAAAATCTAAATTACTTTAGAATGGTTCTAATGAAAAGGCTGAAAAATTTTTTTGATGAATCATGCTCTATTTAATTTCATTCAAACTAAAAATTAATGTATCTCTTTGTATTAAATAAAAAAATGTTTGAAACAACTCTGGACTCACAAAAACCTAGGTTCTGGTTCATAGTCTTCTACTATCCAGCTATGTGAACTTGGGCAGATTTACTGGCATCTCAGTATTCTCATCTGGATTAAGAGTGTTGGACTCATTAGATGATCTCTAAATTTCCTTCCAGCACTGGTATTTTACTTGCCACTCAAAAACTAATTAGTTTTTAGAAATATCTCTAGACTCCTACTGTAATACAGGATTTGAAATACGTTGGTTAAACCAAATCAAATCCTCATGATTAGAAAAGAAAAGCAAAAATGGCTATTATTTATTGGATGCTTACTGTGAACCACAGCACTCTAGCAAATGTTTTATGAATTTATCTCATCCAATTCTCAAAACAAAAAATTAAATTAGAGATTATGTCCATTTTGTAGAAGAGGAAAGTAAGGCTTGGGAAGGTGAAAAAACCATGTCTGAGGATATTTTTTTCCTAAGTCTTTAAAAAAAAAAAGATCTATTTAATTCCAAAATGGATGCTCACAACTACTTATATATACTTTAAAAATAGCTTAAAATTTTTTTAATGTTTACTTATTTTTGAGAGAGAGAGAGAGAGAAAGAGAAAGAGAGAATGTAAGTGGGGGAGGGGCAGAGAGAGGAAGACACAGAATCCAAAGCAGACTCCAGGCTGTGAGCTGTCAGCACAGAGCCTAACACAGATATCACAAACTGTGAGATCACGACCTGAGCGCAAGTCAAATGCTCAACTGACTGAACCACCTAGGTGCCCCTAAAAAATAGCTTTTAAATGAAGGTTTATTAGCTATAAAAAAATTAATGTATGTATAGTTGATATACAATCATATTAGTTTCAGGTGTACAGCATAGTGATTTGACAACTCTACATTATTCTATGCTTACAAATGTAACTAACATCTGTCATAATTCATTATTATTAAAATATCAATGATTGTGTTCCTTATCCTGTATCTTTCATTCTCATGGCTTATTCATTCCATAACCAGAAACCTGTACCTCCAGTTCTCTTCACCCATTTTGCCCACCTCCCAGCTCTTTCCTTCTGGAAATCACCAGTTTGCTCTCTGTATTTATGGGTCTGCTTTTGCTTTTTTGTTTGTCCATTTGTTTTATTTTTTAGATTTCACATAGAAGTGAGGTCATATGGTATTTGTCTTTCCCACTCTGGCTTATTTCACTTAGCATAATGCTTTCTTCGTCTATCTATATTGTCTCAAATGGCAACATCTTATTTCTTTTTCATGGCTGAGTAATATTCCATTGTAGATATACATTTCTTCTTTATCCACGCATCTACAACAGATACTTGGATTGCTTCCATATCTTGGATACTTCAAATAATACTGAAATAAACATAGGGGTGCATATATCTTTTTGGCATTAGTGTTTTTTTTTTTTTTTTTGCTTTGGTTAAATGCCCAGTAGTGAAATTATTGAATTATATGATATTTCTACTTTAACATTTTTGAGGACCCTATACATACTGTTTTGCACATTGGTTGCAACAGCGTGTAATCTCACCAACAGTGCATGTAGATTCTTTTTCCTCCACATCCTCACCACACTTGTTATTTCTTGTCTTTCTGATACCAGCCATTCTGATAGGTTAGAGGTGATATCTCATTGTGGTTTTGATTTGCATTTCCTTGATCACTAGCGATGCTGAGCATCTTTTTATGTATATGTTCATCATTGTATGTCTTCTTTGGAAAAATGCTCAGGTCCACTGCCCATTTTTTTTTCATTTTGCTATTGATTTGTATCATTTCTTTAGATATTTTGGATATTAACTCTTTATCAGATATATCATTTATAAATATCTTCTCCCATTTGGAGGTTTGTCTTTTTGTTTTGTTAATGGTTTTCTTTGCTATACAAAAAAACTTTTTATTTTGGTATAGTCCCAATAGTTTAATTTTGCTTTTATTTCTTTTACCTGAGGAGAAGACACATCTAGAAAAATGTTGTTAAGGCTGATGTCAAGGAGATTGTTGCCTATCTTTTCTCCTAGGAGTTTTATGGTTTCAAGTCTTGCATTTAGGTATTTAACTCATTCTGAGCTTTTGTATATGGTATAAGAAAGTGGTCCAGTTTTCCCACACCATATCTTGAAGAGACTACCTTTTCCTTATTATAATACATTCTTGCCTCCTTTATTAGTTTACTATGTACTCATATATCCTTTTTATTTTTTGACCACTTTTCAAGAAGCAAACTATTTTATAGATATGGAATCTTAAAGGACAGATCTAGGTAGCTACATGATGTATTTTATTTTAGTCTTCTCCAATCACTCTATTCTGCTTGGATTTATTTTTTAACTATGTAACATATATTCAGAAAATGTACAGATACAGCTAGTTATTTTCTGTTTATTCTCTTTGCCCACCACTTAGTTATATGTTATAGGGAGCATCATTCCCCTTGAGAGGTAATGGAATAAACTCAGGATTTCAGACATCGTTCCTCAAGAACAAAAATTTAATTTGACAACTTTCCATAAACTTTATAGTGTCGCAGGACAGTCTCAGGAATTAGAAGGAATGTATTATTATCTTTATGAGTAAACTTTACCTACTTACAGAGAATGGATAAGGATCTGAATTAATCAAAAGGTAGTGGTCAAGAAGAAATATGAAAATTAAAAATAGAGAAGAATAGAGCAAACAATACCAAATTTAAAAGTATGTGATAATTTAAGCAATTTAACACATTAATTCCTAAAAATATGTCATAAACATAACTTAAGTAAATTAAATGAGTGTGTATTATAAAAGAACTGTTTAATATGGTGCAATTTGTTGAGATGTGATGTTTTCTTAGAGTCAAAATTATGTTAAAAAGAGATTTATCCCCTTAATCAAAATCAAATCTATAAGTTTGTATGGATGCTTGTTATGTATTTATTTGAGAAAAGACCCTAAAGTATTTATGATTAACTTGGAAGGAAGGGAATAACAATATGAGAAGCCAGGAATATATACATCCTTATTTTACCTTCTTCTTTTATTATGAAGTCCCCTTATCATTCTCCTGGCTCACTCTATGCAATTTTCTGTGTCAGTCTGCAGGGGCATTCCAATGGAAGTTATTCAAATTTCACATTACTATGTGTTCCCAGAATTACCAAGAGAACTAATTATGATGTAAAAAGTTTTAATATCATTTCTTTATAAGGACTTAGGAAGCTGGTAATTGACTCCTCAATCTTGGTCTGTGATTAGATGAGCTTTTTTAGGAAAAGGATTTTCTCTTCAGAAAGTTGCCGAGATTTTGTCAGGTAGAGAACTGGTCTCCTGATAGGAAGTTCTGTTTTTGCCATAAACCCATTGTGTGGAGAGGGTGCTTTGGTGTTACTGAAACAGCTTTCAGAATAGTTTTGGTTGGTTTCATTTTTATTGAAGCTGAACAAAATATTATCTGGTTCAGATGAAATATTTGTTTAGTCCAAGACAAGACTGATGAAAACTCAATTCTGGGTAGAGTGGAAGTAGAAATAGAGGTACAGGTCTGGCCCTTGGTCACTTCACTCATGCATTAAGCATTTTTTATTGAAGCTCTGAGTCTGGGCAGCATAATTTGAAAAGCTTCCAGTGAAGTATGAAGATCACTAGGTTAGGAACCCAATAATCTGAACTATAGTCCCAATCTTACTGTCAATAGCCCTATTACTGAACATCTGTGGGTCCAAATTTCCTCATCTGTGAAATAAGGAGAGTGAACTCGGTATCTTTCAGCTCAAATATTGGAGGGAACCATTAGCAACTGTATGCAAATCACAAAACTTCTGTGCTTTATCAGTTTTCTACTGCAAAATAAGATGCTCACTGAAGGGTAAAATTTGCATGCTTACCTTAAGGTTCTAAGTATTAAGAGATTTTCTTGACCTTAAAAATTTAGGGGAGTTGAGAGAAAACTACATTATAAATGGAAAATATAAAATTGTTCTGTTCTAATTGATTTCACCATATCCTTCTTTCTCACTTCACTGGAAATAATCAGCAGTATTTTATTGATTTACTGAGCACAGAGTGGCCCACTAGAGTGCCGAGTAGGATAGAAAAGAGACTAGCAAATGACCACTACTCTATAAACATTTATAGTTCTCCCCTCAAATACAGAAGGGAATGTGTTCTTAGCAATGTGCTGTTATCAACGGAACCTCTTTGATTGTGATGCCACGTCTTTTCTAGATGATAAAGATGCTGCTGCAAAGGAACATACTGAAACTAAATGAAAAGTGAAGTGCACTCATTTAGGAAGAATTTACTATTTAAAAACACACATACTTTTGTTAAAGAGAATGGCTTTGTGGTAATTGATCTTTGATCAGCTGGAGCAAGAGTATTTAGTATTTTATGGGTTTAGTAGCCTTTGCCTTCCTGATAAGCAGAGGATCTCTTAAATATGAAGACGGTTCCATTGTCTAAAAGAAGATAGTCTCACCAACGCTGCCCATATTACCTGAGTGATTCTGATTAGTGGTTGGTTGGAATGGATTGCAGCCAAAAGAGGGTAGGTTTGGATGAAGATGCCAAAAGAGGTCTTTGAAGGTTTAGAAGGGAAGTATGAAAGGTCCATTCTCTCTAGACTTACCCCCAAATTCTCTTGCTGTGCTAGGAGGGACAGCCTTTGGGCAGGTCTCCCTTTGTTATGCAGACTGGTAGACTCCCAGCTCAATCCACAAATGTACCCACTCACTCTGAGTCTCTCCTCAAGGTGGATATGATGTCCACCCCTTACCAGAGACATGGCAGTCTCTTCATATACCCACCCAACTGTTGACTGGCATTCAAGGGCCACCACCATCACCCACCCCAACACCATCTTCCAGGAACTGGCCTCTCCCCCATTAGTCCCCGCCCCTCTTCTGAGAGCACCCAATGGGTGGAGTCGGGACTGTGGTGGGAGGGGCCTGAGGCGAGCGCATTTAAAGAAAGGCAGAGGGCGAAAGGAGGCTAGAGAGGAGAAGAAAGAAACCAGGGGGCGAGGCGCCGTCCAATGACAAAGCCCAGGGGTGGGCGCCGGCCGCCATCTTGTACCGGGCGGCAGGATATTCACCCGTGTCTTCCGCCCTCGCAGGGGGAGGGGCGGCGGCTGAGGCGAGAAAAGTAGCGAGAGACGCGCCGGCCCGGAGGCGCCAGCAGCGGCCGCCGCCGCGGACCTGGACGCGGGCGGCGGCGGCGGCGGCGGCGACGACGACGAGACCCGGCGAGCGCGAGCGGCCTCCGATGCGGCGCAGCGTGAAGAGGCGGCGGCGCCGGCCCCCGGCGGCCCCGGCCCCGGCCGCCCGGGGCGGCGGCTTTAGGGCTGGAGGAGGGGCCGAGCTGGAGGCGCGGGAGGAGAAGGTGGTGTACTCGCGGTCGCAACTGTCGCTGGCCGACAGTACCAAGGCGCTGGGCGACGCCTTCAAGCTGTTCATGCCCCGCAGCACGGAGTTCATGAGCTCGGACGCGGAGCTCTGGAGCTTCCTCTGCAGCCTCAAGCACCAGTTCTCCCCGCACATCCTGCGCAGCAAGGACGTCTACGGCTACTCCTCCTGCCGGGCCCTGGTCCCCGACCCCCCGCCGCCCCCCGCCGCCCGCAGCCAGGCGCGCCGGCCGGCGGCCAGGAGGAGGCGCCGCGGAGCCCGGGCGGCAGTCGTCCGCCGGAGGAAGCCCCCGCCGCCCCCGCCGCCGCAGCCTCCGCCGGTCCCCGAGGACTGCCGCTCCCCCAAGCCCGCGGCCCCCGGGCCCTGCTTCGGGGGCCGCACCCTGGAGGAGATCTGGAGGGCGGCCACCCCGACGCTGACCACCTTCCCCACCATCCGCGTCGGCGGCGACGTGTGGGGCGAGCGCAGCCTGGCGGCGGCGCGGCGCCGGGCGCGCCAAGTCCTGCGAGTGAACCTGGAACCCGTGGTGAGGCTCCGCCGCTTCCCGGTGCCCCGGGCGTGAGACGCGGCCCTCCGCCGCTCGGCCCCTCTGTCCCGGGACGGCTTCCGCCTAGAGGGATGAACAAGTGACAGTCGAGTGTTTACAGATCCGGCCGGGACCGCGTCCCCTAGTGCACTTTACGGGCGAAGCAGCACCGGATGGTCTTTCCCGGCCCGCGCCCCCGGGATGCGGCGGTGCCGCCTTCTGGGACTCCGGGGCAGGTGTGCCCTCTGCTGCCTCCCAGCACCGGGTCTGCGGAGGGCGGAGACAGCTGGACCCTTTCTTCTTGACCCCAGATTGAGACGTCTCCAGGACTATAGGGGCAGATCCGTTTTCTCCCTTTTGGACTCTACCTCACTGGTCTGGAAGTCCTCCGAAGAAGTCATTCTTTTTTTCCAAAGGAATTTGGTTTCGTGCTTGTGTAATAAAGCTAGAATTTACTTGCTATTCATCCACCTCCTCGCTTTCCCCCCTCCCCTCTTTTTCTTTTTTGACTGCCACCCCTCGTTCTGGACGAAAGATCGAATATGTGTTGGAAGGTGTTGCACTAGTTTGTGCTCAGGGTATTCTGAATCCCACTCGTTTCCGAATTTTAACTGGATTCCAAAGCTTTGACCAAGGATATTTTCTAAGAAAATCAAGCGTATGACTGTTAATAATGTAAGGATTTGTATGGCTTTGAATTTCATGGGCTCAGTGATTACAAACAAAGAGATGCAAAGTTCAACTGTTTAAACATTTTTTGAGGTGTTCTAAAGGTTTTATATTGAAATTTAATGTTTATATTTACTGAGCTCCTACAGGAAATGGTAGAAACTCCTGAAGTTTTGTTTAGGAAAAGTTGACTTGTGAAATTATAAAGTGAATAAAATTTAAAGTGTATTGAAACCACATGGCTTGTGATAAAGAATGAATGAATTACAAAAAGCTGGTGTTGGTTAAAGAGATGGGTGGAATCCGATTGGAAATGATTTGGCCTCCTTGTACCAGTCTAACATACAGATCGGGAAATATTTCAAGGATAATTTATTTTAAAATGGAAATCGCATAGGAAAAACGAGTATGCGTATAAACGCGGTGACTAAAATGCCAAACAGAATACCCATTGGAATTCTAAGAAGTATTAATGATCTAGAGGGGTGGGGCATTTCTTGGTATCAAATAACTGGTTGAAGTTAACTTTGGGCAAAATAGATTTTTCCTCCCTAGTTTTTGTTGTTGGATAACAGGAAATGTCCAGATTACTATCCATTGCTCTTATAAACATCATGACAATTCGTTAATTGTTTTGCTCCACGAGTTTCCTTTATTATCTTGTCCATTCAGAATTATGTTTGCAGTTATTGGTCTTTTGTTTGACAGCCGCAAACCACAGGAATCAAACAGGCGAGCCACACAGAGTATTGACCCTTCTTTTACACTTTTATAATAGTGTTTATATCCTATGGCCCAGTGTGGAATTCTTGATTATCCAAGTGCCTTCGGTCATTGGTGGCAGCCAGACTTAATGGTTTTTAGCCAGTGGTGCCGCAGCCAGATTTTTCTGCAATATCTAAAGGGTCAAGTAGTGATTTTGTACCACTATTATTTCAAACTTAAGTATTCTGCCATGGAACCATCCACACCAGGCTGGAACATGACATATGAAATCTTCAATATTAAGGTTTCTCTCTGGCAGCTTCTTAGGGGAATAATGAGAGTTGCAATTTTGACTCTTGTGTTTTTAGAATTCAAATGGCATAGCTTTCTGAAATGAATTTTTCAAATTTAATAGTTCACAGTAGGAGTTTTGTGACTTTAATTTCAGTGGTTTTCTTTTGTAAAAAAGAAAAAAAAAAGAAAAAAGATATATCTATATATATTGACTTTATGCCAGTTTCCCAGTAAGCCTCATATTCTTTTATTCACTACTCAATGATAATGTGTTGTTACAAATACTGTCACATGAGTAAATAAAAGTGAATAATTACTTAGAAGATGGAGTGTTAAATTATATTTGTGTGATAGGAAGCTTATATATATTCTTTTGGTTATTAGCTTCCATTGCCAATTGTATTTCAGATACAAAGGGTTTTCTTCCCCGCTCCCATTCTCAAATTAATTTTTTTAGCTAATTAGCACCTGAGAAAAAGATATGTATTTGTACCACTTCACTATTGTATATAATTTTATAATAATTAAAAAATAAATCCAATGGCCATATTACAATGTAATTTCAACATATAGCTTATCTAGCTAGCTTCCCAGAAGATTTTGAAATTAGATGTAGCTGGGAGGATAACTTTGCTCAGCACAAAATCGAAACCTAACCATTGACACCATGCATTTATTTGAACTTAACTAAGAATCTTTTTTTTTTTTTCATCCTATGCCTTGTTACTTTAGTGCACTTGAACTTGCATTATTGCTTTGGGTTATCCAGGCTATCTGATTTCAGTTTGGGTCTGACTGCCCATCCTAAATCCAATATGTTATTTACCTGGTCGCTTAAAAAAATCTTGCCATTTCTAGTTTGTGAAACAAGATGTAAAAAAAAAAATATTTTTGCCAAGTTTTCTTTAGCAAAACCTTGCTGAAGTTGGTTGTTTTACAACTTATAATCGTGAAGAAACAACTAATATAGTTGATTCATATATTAATAGGAAAATGAAAGTATTTTATGGATACTTTTGGGCAGAATGTGAAAAGGAACTTGGCACGGTGGCCTTTATGGTGAGGCATTCATTTTTGGTCTTCTAAAGTGAATCTGTGCTTAGCTTGTACATAGTTTTTTGAAAGAAATCTCATAATCTTTATTCATTCTCTTACCTTTATATCTCATATGGCACAAGTAAAGAGGGAAGCCAAGGAAGAAGTTTATCACCTTGCTACGCTTGAGTGCCTAAACGTGGTGACTGGCACCTCAAATAACCTTTTGAACTCCTGATGTCATTTTTATCCTCCTCCTTCTTGTCAACCAGCAACTTATTTTTCCTTACTGAACCCAGTCATGTTATGATTGTTGAGGGCAAGCTTCATTGTTGTTAGTGCAAAGTGTCACTGTGGTGGTGTGTATTTATTTTGTCCAAGTTTCAGTACCCGATTGGACAAGTGTAATTTATGCTGGTGGCTGACACTTACTGATTTGCTGTGTGCAAACAACGGTACTCTTTTCCTGAAAACCATTCAATAAAAACACTTTAAAAATATTTGGATACAAAAAAAATCTGAGCAATTTTGAACTCAGTTTTTTGTTGTTTCAAGGATCGCCACGGCACTCTTTAAATTGGTGTTTTTAATGGACATATATACATAATATTTACTTTATTGGTGTGTTTAAAATATTTTTTGATAGACTGTTACGTCTTAAGTGCATTAGAAGGCAACTGTTTGTAATAGAACTGAATTGTTTTCCTGGACAGTTTGATGTGCGCATATGATTAAGATTTACAATCTGGTTGTACTTTTCTTTTTAATTTATTAACTGTAAATAAATTTTAGAGAATATACAGTGTCTGGCTTTTCTAATGATGTTGGGAAGTTTTTGAAATGGGATTTTGTTTGCATGTGAATTGGAAAGCGATATGAGAAGTCTTGACTTCTTTTGTGAACTTCAAAATCCTGGAAGTCTTGAGATAATGTGTTTTATGCTATTTTGGGAGTCAATGTTACATCAGTCTGATGATCTAGTGAATCTCTGAGACAGTGCTTCATGCCCAAGCCCAAACCATTACCCAGTTTGCCAGCAATAAAGACTTTAAAAATGCATCAAAATTCAGTTTGAGTCCTGACCCCAACCGCCCTGTGGTAGTGCTGGAAAGTCTAATGCTCTATATGAGTAGCAGCAGTGAAGGCTGTTCTACAGAATAAAGCCAGAATTTTCATTACAGTCTAGAGGGTAGAAGAGTGCTAGCAAGGGCAGGTTTCATGGTATTACGTGGCCTGAATTTGTCTTTGTATTTGAGTTCCTATCGATAATTGGAGGCAGCAGTGTAATAGCTGTGGCTCACTTTGCCTGGGATGGGATTAAAGCTTTACCACTTGAAACCATTAGAACTTTAGGTAAGTTACAGAAACGGCTCTCTGCTTTAGCTTCCTCAAGAATCAAATGCGGTTAGTAAAAGAAACTATGGAGCCATTGAAAGGATTAAAAAGGACGTTAATGGGTGAACACATAGGAAATGCTTAATAAGTCCTATTAATTGGAGGCATGTGTGCAGAGAATAAGTACACACACACACACACACACACGCACACGCGCGTGCGCTGAGTTGTCTTTTGGGAGTTTAGCATCCTGAATATAGAGTGTGGTCTGGGAAAGCCGAAAAACAAATGATGAGAAGGTAGTTTGTGGGTGAATTAAATTGAAGACAGAGACAGCAGGTGGTTAGATTAAGTTGATTTATTAGCTAGTTTTCACTGTTGGAGGTTTTCTAGACTTCCTTAGAAATTTGGGGTCTTGTTATCATTTCTCTGAAAGATATTTAAAATATGCCTTTATGGATATTAAACTATCTGAGAATTCAAAACAGTAATAAAAGTTACTGATCAAGAACTTGCCAGATTTCAACACTACGTTTTCACTTCGAGTAAGCCTGGGAAGGTTGCTTTAAAACAATGTGAATTCACATGTACAAAACTAAATTAGAAGCAATTTGTGTGAGCTTTGTACTTCCTGTGTTAAAGGAAATGAATGAGTGCAGTAGGTAGGTTTGAAATAGCAGAAAATTATTACCAAAAGGAAAAGATATCCTCATACTTGAAGTGTTGACACACTCATCTTTAGATTTGGGGCCTAATGCCTATAATTTTCCTCTGACCACCCCCCCCCAACACCACACACACTGTACAAGGAATAACAACATATTCTAAATTGGTGAGCAAGCCAGTGTTGCAGTAGCTGAAATTAACACAAAAAGAATTTCCCTAGATGGAAGTTATCCAGTGGTAAGAAGCTCAAAACTGAGCCTGATTACAGATTTCACAAGAGCAATGACTTCTCACCGTCAGCACTCACTTGTCTTGGTAAATGTCACCCTAAACTGTAATTTATAACATGATGAACATATCCAGAGCCCAACTGGAAAGCAGTGCTCATAACAACATGAGAGAGTATGGCTCCCAAGCAAGTTTGAATAAATATTCTAGTGGACTTAAAACTGAACTTCTCTTGCTTTTGAAGGTATTCATAGAAATGTTAACGTAGAGATTCTTCCAAATACTGAAATAAACTATGTAAAATGTATATGTTTCTCCCTTCTAGGATTTTTTCAAGTACATACTCTTTAAATGTTTAGTAGAGAAAGATAGAAGAGTGTGACTTAGGGGTCTGCACTCAGATTAAATAAGATTATTGAAGCATAATATACATTTAATAGGACATATATTATTGAAAGTATTATGAGGACAGCTTGATGAAATTACATAAATTCAATATTCTTGAGGAATCAGCATTCATTAAAAAAATTACCCGAGGGAACCCCCTTTACTGAAACAGGGTGCTGTCGAAAAGACCACCAAATGCTGAATCGAAGTGAGGCAAGATTTTATTTACGGCCAGGCCAAAGCTGGTCTCCTGGTCTTAAGGAGCAGAGAATGGCCCCAAACAAAGGCTGCAGTGAGATTATATAGACAGAATACATCATTATTTAGTTAACCAAGAACATTCACAGCATTCCATGGTAGCCAATTACATTGTGACACTAATTTTGGTGGGAACCTATCAATTTAAAATTCTTTGTTCTTTTACTATGACCAATCATAGATAGTAACTAAGTGAATTTTCTTCATGTAGGCTTGGCCTTGGTCAGATCTTAGTAACCAGGAGCATTTAGCAACAAGTTATCTATTTAGTCTGTGGCGACTGGGCGGGAAAGTTACAGAACCAAGATGAGGCAGGTAACCTATTACATTCCATAAATTAACCTATTACATATACCTCTTTGAGTCACTGTCTATCTCCCCTTTAGTTATTCTGACTTCTTACAGCATAGAAATGGAATTATGTGTTTTATATCAAAGCATCTTTCACTCAAAATTATGTTTGTGATATTCATGTTACTGTATGTAGCTATAAATCCTTTATTCTCATTGGTGTATAGAATTCTGTTGTGTGACTAGTTTACAATGTTTCTGCAACTCTTGCTGGGCATTTAGGTAGATTCTAGCTTAGGGCAATTATGAATAAAGCTTCAGTGAACATTATAGGACAAGTCCTTTGGTGATCATCTTTTAAAATAGTATTTGGGAGTGAATTTGCTGGATCACATGTCTTCCAAATGATCAACTTTGGTAAGATACTGCCAAACAGTTTTCCAAAGTGGTTATACCAATTTACACGAACTTCTTTAGTAGTGCCTGCAAGATCTGAATACTTCATAGGCTTGCCAGCACTTCCTATCTTTGGTCTTTTTCATTTTAGCTATTCTGGCAGGTAATCAGATTTTCTTTTTTAAACTGAAAAATTTCAATCCAAGCATTGTATAAAAAAAAAAAACAACCCACAGCATCTAAATTGCAGATAAGGACTTGCAATAAAAAACAAAAGGCTCTCTTTCACCCACAAACACCTCTTCCCTAGAGGCAACACTTTTTTTTTCAAGTCAGGGTTTTTTAAAACAGGCTATTTTTTTAAAGACGGTTTTAGAGTTAGAGATAAATTGCACAGAAAATACAGAGTCTCCCAAGTCCCATCAGTTTCCATAGATATTACTACCTTGCATTAATGTGTGTACACTTATTTTAACTGATGGCCATTATGAATTGACACATTATCATTAACTAATATTAAGGTTGACTCTTTGGGTTGTATAGTGTCATAAGTTTTGACAAATACATAATGTCATGTATCTCCCATTGCGGCATCATACAGAATAGTTACACCTCCCTAAAAACGCCCTGTGCTCCACCTACCACCACTTCCTCTCCCTCCATTCCCCAGACCCTGACAACCACTGGTCTTTCTGGAATCTCCCTAGTTTTGTTTTTTTCAGAATGTCATTATAGTTGGAATCATAAAACCCATGGCTCTTTCAGATTGGCTGCCTTCACTTGGTAATACACATTGAAGTTGACTCCATGGCTCCCTTCCTTCCCGTTCCCTCTCTCCTCCCCCTCCTCCCTTCCTTCCTTCCTTTCATTAAGGGAGTTTATTTTTTAAAACAGTTTTAGGTTTACAGAAAAAAGGACTGGAAAGTACAGAGAGTTCCCCTGTTCTCCCTCCTGCCCCGCCAACACAGTTTCCCCTAGTGTAAACATCTTGCGTTAGTGGAGTGCGTTTGTTACAACTGATGAGCCAATGTGAAGACTATTATTAACTAAAGTCCGAAGTTTATCTTAGCATTCACTGTTTGTGTTGTGCAGTTTTGTGAGTTTTGACAAATGCATAATGTCATGTTTTTAAGCATTTCACTCTCGTTCAAAGTAGTTTCACTGCCGTAAAAATTCCCTGGGGTTCATCTATTATTCGTCTTTCCCTCCCCCCTTCCCCCCACCCCCCAGTCCCTGGCAACCACAGGTCTCTTTACTGTCTCCATTATTTGAGGCAACACTTTTAACTCTTGCAGGTTTTTATTCTTCTGTTGGTTATCTTCATAAATATACATAATATACTGCTGCTTATTGATTTATCAATTTTAGGCACCATCTACTGACTTCCTATGTGAAGATGACATATAGGCCTCTCAAGCCACCTGTCTTCTCTCTCCTCACCTTCCAATATATTATTGAATTCCTGTCTTTATTACTGTTTTAGCCAGGTCCAGCCAGCCAATGAGTCAGTTACCCATGGGATGGGACACCCCAGAAGCCAATCAAAGGATGGCAAAGCAATCAGGAATTAGTATCATCAGAAAGCTATTTCCACCTCCAGGGCTAGATAAACTCAGAACCATGCCTAGCAGGAGCTGGGAACATGAGAGAAGAGGGTGCTTGGAAAGGAGTTAGAATCTCTGAGGAGACAAAATCACTGCTAGAAAGTGGAGTGGGAGAGAGAAAAATATCTGATCTTTTACCTTCCTCCCTTTCTTCAGTCAGGCGTCCATGGGTCAAACCACTCTGGAAGCCAGTTGGCAAGGAGCCCAGGAAACACAGTCTGTAGGAGAAGTTGCAGGAACAGGATCTGAGGGCAAGCAGACATAATGGATGAAGTTACTTATGTGTGTGTGTTAGGGTTCTCCAGAGACTCAGTAGCAGTAGGAATTGGTTCACAGAATTATGGAGGCTTAGAAGGGCAGACCTGGGAGATCCAGTGGTTTATTTCCAGGTGGAATCCAAAAGCCCAAGAATCTGGAGAGCTTATGTGTTCCATTCCAAGTCTGAGTCTAAAGGCAGAAGACCAATATCCCAACTTGAAAACCGTCAGAGAGCGTTGATTCTTTCTTACTCTGCCTTTTGTTCTATTCAGGTCTT
>PJEM01015293.1:0-30752 GCA_004023845.1 Helogale parvula | reverse complement strand
GCTCAGCGGTAGTCACTGAGGCCAGTCCTGAGTTCAGCTTTCGGTTCGACCACACTTACCCCAGAACAACTAGCCTGAGCTAGTCTAGTAAATCGACCCTCTCTCTGCAGCTCCCCCAACGGAAAAACGCCTTTCTCCTTCCCTGGTGTAGGACCATCAGAATCCGGTCCCACATGCCAGGACCCGGATCTTTTGCCCATTCTAAATTACCCAAATCTTTTTTTTTTAATTTTTTCTTTTTTAGTGGGTTTTTTTTTTTTTTTTGAGACAAAGAGACAGAGTGTGAGCAGGGGAGGGGCAGAGAGAGAGGGAGACACAGAATCGGAAGCAGGCTCCAGGCTCTGAGCTGTCAGCACAGAGCCCGATGCCGGGCTCAGACTCACAAACCGTGAGATCATGACCTGAGCCGAAGTCGGACGCTTAACAGACTGAGCCACCCAGGCGCCCCTAAATTACCCAAATCATGTAGGTCATTTGCAATTCTTTATTCCAAGGTTTGACGTTGTAAGTTAAGTGTCCTCCTGAAGCACTGTGAGACTGACTCCCTTTTAGGTGGGAAGGCGAGGAAGGAGCTAATGTGGACACTGGCTTCTATTGCAAGGTAACAGCCATTCTAGGCGGCAGGAGGGGCTGCTTTTTTTTTTTTTTTTCTTTCCTTCCTGGCAACGGAGCCCAAGTGGGATTTTAAAGTTCAGGGCACTCATGGGTGTCTGGGGGGCTCAGTCGGTTAAGCGTCCGACTTCGGCTCAGGTCATGATCTCACGGTTCGTGGGTTCGAGCCCTGTGCCAGGCTCTGCGCTGACAGCTCGGAGCCTGGCGCCTGCTTCGGATTCTGTGTCTCCCTCTCTCTCTGCCCCTCCTCTGTTCATGCTCTGTCTCCCTCTCTCTCTCAGAAATTAAATATTAAAAAAAAAAAAGAATTTGAACTCAGAGCCTGTCATTGTCTTACGCCCGCTCATGCTGTTACAAACACCCCGGCGCTCACAATCTTGTCATCCTCAGGTCTCCTCGAATGACTGACCCCCTGGCCCTCCAGCCACCAGATCCTTGCCTTTCACAAAGGAACAAAGATGCAGGACTTTCATCTTAACAACTTACCGTAAAGCTTCTGACCAAAACTGTGGTATAAGATCAAAAAGAGAATTCAGAAACGCAAGCTCACATTTATGGTCACCTAATTCTTAACAAAGGCACCACGGCGGCTCAACGGGGAAAGGGCAGTCTCTTCAATAAATAATGATGGAATATGCCAAAAGCAGGCAAAAAAACTCGAGAGAACTTAGACTGCCACCTCACACTACACACAAAAACGAAATCAAAATGTATCACACGCCTAAATGTAAAAGCCAAGCCTACAAAACATTAGGGGGAAAAAGGGAAAATCTCTGTGCCCTTCGATTAGGTAAAGATTTCTTAGATAAGGTACCAAAGCACAAAACATAAATTAAAAGAAATGGCAAAACTGGACGTCACCGAAATTAAAAACTCTTGTGCTTTACAAGATACTGTCAAGTAAATGTTAACTTTGAAAGTGAAAAGGCAAACGTATTTAAGAATCATGTATCTGCTACAGGTGTCTGGGTGGCTCAGTCAGTTAAGCGCCCGACTCCTGATTTCGGCTCAGGTCATGATCTCACAGTCATGAGATCGAGCCCCATGTCAGGCTCCGTGTGCTAGGCCTGGAGCCTGCTTAGGATTCTCTCTCTCTTTCTCTCTCTCTCTCCTTTTGTCCCTCCCCTGCCTCTCTCTCTCTCTCTCTCTCTCTCAAAAAACAGTGAAAAAAAAAAAAAGAATCATGTGTCGGTTTAAGGATTTGTAGCCGCAATATGTAAAGAACACTTACAACTCAACAATAAAAATGCAAATGACTCAATTTAAGGATTTGACGGAACATTTCTCTAAAGACAGACAAGTGGCCACTCAGCACATGGAAAGATGCTCAATGGCATTAGTCATGAGGGATATGCAAGTCACAACTACAACGCGATAGCACTTTACACCCAGCACAATGGCTAAAAATTAAAAATCTGACAATACCCCGTGTTGGGGAGGATGTGGAGAAACCAGAACCCACATACATTGCTGGTGGGAATCCACAATAGCACGGCGACTTTGGAAAGCAAGTTGAGAAGTCTCTTCCAAGTGTTAAACAAGGGGTTACTATATGACCCAGCAATTCAGCTCCCACATATACACGACGCCAAGCGGAAACGACACAAAAACTTGCACACCAACGTTCGCAGCAGCATCACGCAAAACCACCACATGCTGGGAGAAAATCCACATGTCCGTCAACCAGGGAATCACTACAAACACAGTACATCCAAAGAACCGAATGCCACTCAACCTCACAAGTGCTGGACCACCCATACGTGCAGAGGAGCTTGCGCTGAGCGGAAGAGCCTACACGTTGTATTACATTTCCAACCACGGCAAAGCTACGGAGTCAGAGCGCAGGTCAGCAGGTGCCCGAGGCTGGGGTGAGGAGCGTGATCGACCTCACACAGGCACGAGGGAACTTTTCAGAGTGACGGAAGCATCCAAAAGTTAGAACATGGTGACGGCTTCACAACCATATGGCTTTATTAAAAATCACTGCACTTCGCTTTTACGATGGGTGGATTTTATGGTTTGTAAATGACAGCACAAAAAGCCAGGGGTGAGGAGATGGCTCGTAAGGCTGGAAGAGCACGTGCAGGAGCGGCCCCCGGACCCCTGGTCGAGGAGGCTCCCTCACCCCTGTGGCAGCGGACGGTGGAGTCACACTGCCCTTGCTGCGATCAGGAGAAGCTGCTGGTTCAGGAGGCTGCTGCCCCGGGCAGGAAGCCAAGGCGCCCACCGCAGGCCCCAGGCCCCTGTCGTGGCAGCCGGAAAGCACGGTGGCTCTCTCCCTCCTGTGACTCACTTCCGAGTCAGCGGAGACCTGGAATCCCAGTGGCCCCCTTCCTACTTCCTGTCTCTGTGAATCTGACTCAAGTCCCTCACACGAGCGGGATCCCAAGCGTTGGTCCTTTGGTGTCTGGCTTATTTCACTGAGCGTAAGGTCTTCAGGCTCCGTCCCCGCTGTAGCCGGTGTCAGAACCCCCCTCCGTTTCTGAGGCCAGGTGAGACTCGCCCCACAATGTACCCTCTTCCACCAACACCGGGTTTCTCGGCACTACTGTGAATCATGCTGCTTTGAACAGGAGTGTGCAAAATCTCTTCCCGGCCCTGCTTCCAACTCTCTTGGGCATACATCCCCAGAAACGGGATTGTGGGGTCCCATGGTAATGTGGTATTTAATGTTCCGAGGGGCCGAAGAGGCCTAGCTGCTCATCAACCTCAAGAGCGTCCAACCACAGGTGAAAATGCAGCCATCTGGACGTCTGGGAGGCTATTTCCTCCTCCTCCTCAGGCCGTGCCTACCGGACAGATGCGTTCACAACAACCAGGCACCGCGAACCCAAGTCCTTTTCCACCTTTCGGGAGCCCCAGGGTCTGCCGACCTTGCCCGGCTCTTTGACACCCTCAGCGTCCTTGGCCTCCGTCCCTGCATGCCTGCCAGGCGATCTCCTCCATCTCACTGCCCCCTTTCAGGCTCCCTCGTGAACACGTTGCCTCAAAGCTAACAAGGCCGAGGGGCACCTGGGTGGCTCAGTCGGTTGAGCGTCAGATCATGATCTCATGGTTCGTGGGTTCAAGCCCCGTGTCGGGCTCTGTGCTGACAGCTAGTTCAGAGCCTGGAGCCTGCTTCAGATTCTGTGTCTCCCTCTCTCTCTGACCCTCCCCTGCTCGCGCTGTCTTTCTCTGTCTCTCAAAAATAAATAAAAAACATAGGAAAAAAAAAAAAGCTAACAAGGCCGGGCGGGGACTATGAGGTCCCCCCAGCAGCCAGTCTGAAACTCAAGACTGTGGGTCCCTGGCGGCTGTTACCTTGGAAATCAAAGGGTGTGGGGGCCAATGAAGAAGGGTCTTCTTGGGTAGACCCCAGGCCCCTAAGAAGGGCCTCTGCAAAGAGGCCATGTGACTGTCGTGGACCCAGGCTACAGAATCCACAGTGATGTCACAAAGGTTGGCCATAGGCAGGAACATTCTGGAAGACTGCCGTGTCCCCATGTGGCTCCAGGAAGGGAGGCAGTGCCTGAAGCCGATACAGAGGTGGGAGACAGAAGCGGGCCCTGCCTTCCAAACGACAGAGAAGGGTAAAAATGTGTGGTGGGTGGAGGGGAGGAGCTGGTCTGCATGCTGGGTGGGGGATGGGCACAGAAAGTACCAGAAAGCAATTTTTTAGCAACACAGCCAACAAGATCGCTGTCCTCACCACCTGTCTTACTTCATTTCCTTCTATGGTCTCCACTTTTCCTCATACTCTTTTCCTAGGACTTCATCACACCCTCTTTTCCCAGATTCCTTCTCCCTCTCTTTGCCTGGTCAATCCGTACCCACCGTTTAGAGTTGCCTTGTCCAGTCCCCGCCATGCCCAGGTGGGACCCCTGAGCGTCCACACGGCTGGACACCCCCAGGCCTCCTGCAGGCTGTCACTGGGTTTATATGACTGTGTGTCTGCTCAGTCCTAGGAGACCAGATGCCTCCCAGGCAGTAAGAAAAGAGGCTGAGGGTACCCTGGGCGCCATGTCCTCGAAAAACCTGAGTCCAAAGTACAAAGGTTACCAACCAAGAATTAGAGCCAGAGGTAGGAGACTCCCTGGGCCCTGGGTGTGGCCGCCTAGAAGAGGCGGGGTTCCCAGAGAAGCCCCTCGGGGTCAGCCAAGGGTGGCTGAGCCAGCGCTGTGGTCTTTGAGGTCACGTCGGGCTGGCTGGGTGGCTGGGAGTAGGGGAGGGAGGCTGTGAGTGAAGGTGGCCGCAGCTGGTCACAGGTGCCTGGCCCTCGGGAAGTCCCCAGGAGGGTGGCGGGCCTGTCACTGAGCCGCCCACTTGCTGGCGGGGCTGCTGCTCGCCTCCACCTTCTGGGCCGGCGCATCCCGTCGGTCCACCCGTCCCCGCGCCCCTTCCTGCGTCTCCCCACTCACCTCTGCCTTCCTCCCTCGGCGGCCCTCTCTCCCGCCCCCCGACTCTTCCCCACGTTGCCCGGGCCGCCTCGGCCGCCTCCAGAGCCGCAGCCCTGCCCCCTTCCACCTACCTGGGGTCTCCCTGGCCCTGAGCCCCGCCTGCCCACAGGCCAGCACTACTGGACGACCAGGCGCGACGGCGAGGTGCAGCTGCGGCAGGAGGACGCCTTCGCCAGCCAGGTGCCCATCACCGTGCACGACATGGTCATGAACACGGCCGTCAGGTACGCCAACTACGTGGCGCTCGGCTCCAAGCACAGGAACGGCTGGCACCTGCTCACCTACATAGAGTACTACGAGGAGTGCCGGCGCGCCGCCAGGGCCTTCCTCAAGGTACCACGTGCCCCCCCGCGCCTGCGCGCCCGCCGCCCGCTCTGCGCTTGCGCACTGCCCGCCTGCGCCCCTGCCCGCCTGCCGCCCCGCCCCACGGGGCGTGGCTAGCCTCTGCGCGCATCCTCTCCCCAGGCCGTGCCCTTACCGCACGTTCTTGCTCAAATCACTCAACCTCCCTCGTCGGGAGGTGGACCCTCGATGCCTGTGATTTTTTTCTTTAAAAAATGTCTTAGGCTACGCTTGTGGTGAGCATCGCATCACGTGTAGCCTTGCGGAATCACTGCGTTGTGCCCGTGAAGCTAATGTAACGTGACGTGTCCGCTGTGTTGCAATGAACATTCTTTTAAATGACTCGTCCTCATCATGCCCTGCTTTCCCCATCTGCAAAATGGGGATTCTATAGGGTTATATAGGTGCCATGTTAAAAACATGAAAGTGGTATATGGCCATAGTCATTTTATACTTTATTAAATTTAGTATAAAGTTATATTAGGATAGGATGTACAGATACATAAAATGAAACTTCATAGCACCTGGCATGAAAGTTTGCTACAAGAATTCAGGGAGTTCACACATATCAAATAGCTCCAACTCAGCGTTTAATTGTGTTTGTTATTGTCAATGTGTCTCTTCTCCAACGTCTCCTGTTGTGAGCAAGGCCATTCCTGACCACCCGGGGTCCCCAAACTCACCCCCCAACCCCGGCACTACTCTCTATCACAGCTCCTTTGAAAATTTTCTGTCCAGCTCGCGTGGCCGTCTGGCAGTATGGTTGTGTGATTTGTTTAGTGGGCCAGTCTGTGAGGGCAAGGGGCCGGCCTGCCTCATCCATCGCGGGCCCCCACCATCTAGATCAGAGCCAGCCCCTCAGGTACGTCTTCAATGAATGAATGCCCATTTATCAGATTAGGAAAGGGACCCTAAGGGACTTCTCCAGTCAATGTAATAAACAAGTATATGTGAAGTAGACAGTGATCCAGAGAAAACTAAAGCAGGGAAGGGGGTAGAAGAGCTGAGAGGAGGTGTGTGTGGCAATTTTAACATAGGGTGGCCAGTGGGAGCCTCTCCGAGTGATAATTCAACAAAGACTTAAACAACCTGGTGGGGGCTGGGAAGCCAAGTGAGTATTTGGGGATGAGTGTGGCAGGCGGCAGGAACAAATGTGCAAAGGCCCTGGGGCAGGACAGTGCCATGCATATTGGCTGATCAGCAAAGAGGCCCATGTAGCTGAAGCAGAATCTGGGGAGAACGGATCTTAAGTATCAACCAGTAACGGGGGGGCTGTCACTAAATTATGACTTTTCTCTACTACACAGTATCATAGAGGTGTTCTGTTTGATACCACAGAGAAATATTTGAAGACTGGGGAAAACAGATGTGTGGCTTTGTGGACAATGGTGGGTTATGATAGCACAGACATGGTATTGCCTAGAGGTTGTCAGAGATGTATTCATAAAAACGTCAGGGGAGGTGTTTGTATTTTCTCTGGGGTTTTCAATCTCGGTGCTACCAACATTTGGGGGTGGACCATTCCTTTGCGGAGGGGTCTGTCCTGTACGTTAGGCGATGTTTCTCAACATCCCTGGCGCCCACCCACTCCATGTCAGCACCATCCCCTTCCCCCAAAAATATCTCCTGATGTTACCCAATGTCACCTGGGGAGGCAGAATCATCCCTGTCGAGAAGCAGTGCTCTAGGCAAATCTACGGCAGCTCAGCTCCTAATGGGGGCATGGGTTACTTCATCAGCAAACAGAAGCACAAATGGTCAGCAGAGAAAAGGGAGCCCAAGGTTCTCAGCCTGAGGCTCCTGGGTGGGGGTGGGGAGGCAGCAAATGGCAGGTGAGCCCGCAGGTGCCTCACCAAGGGCCTCCTTTCCCAGCTGGGCCTGCAGCGCTTCCACAGCGTGGGGATCATGGGGTTGAATTCTGAGGAGTGGGTCATCGCCAGCATCGGTGCCATCATGGCCGGGTAAGAGGCACCTGGAGCCGCCCTGGGGTGCACAGGGCCAGGAGGCCATCAGCCCAGCAAAGGCTCTTCCCCCGCTCTGGAATCCGTGGGGGTCTCACGGAAGAGCCCCCAGTTCAGGAGGCAGACGAAGCCTCCTGCTTGGTCTGTGCTCAATGGGATTGGTCAAGGGCTCAGCCCTGGGCACCAGCCAGCTCGCCCTTCCTGACATTCCCTACCTGTCGAACTCAAACACGTCCTGTGAAGCCCAGCTCATGACCCCTCCTCCAAAGAGCCTTCCCCACTCCCCAGGGCCCCCCAAGCATTGAGCCCTCCCTCTACCTGTCCAGCCCGTTGGGGAACCCTTGGGAGGCAGGATCCAAGCCCAAGCTGACCCTAAGTCCCACCATCAAACAAGGCATACTGGGGGTGTCAGGGGGTGTCTGCCGCACTCTATGCCCCACCCAAGGGACTGTCTCCCCTCGGGCACAACCCGCCTCCCGGGAGCCCTCCAATCCACCAGTGGGTCCTCACCTCTTGGGTTCTGCTTCCAGAGGCTTCTCCGTTGGCATCTCGTCCACCAACTCCCCCAAAGCCTGCCAGGTGATCGCTGCAAGCTCGGAGATGGACATCTTTGTGGTGGATAGTGACAAGCAGCTGCAGAAAATCATCCAGGTCAGTGACTTGTGCCAAGGCGCCATCTTTGCCCGATCAAGAAAAGGACTCCAGTGAGCGATGGACCCACCGTCCCGTTGTCTCTCATGAGATGGGAACTGTGGATTCCATGGATGGACGGTCCTGGGCTTCTATCAGGTGCCAGGCGAGTGCTATTCTGGCCCAATGCTGGCTTCGGGGCTGACCCCCACCACCCCTCAAACAGATTCTCTCCTCCTGCTTAAAAAAAACACTACAGCAAAATGCGCACAGTGTATAATTTCCCATCTTAATCCTTTTTGGCGTAGAATGCAGTAGCATTTAGTACATTCGTAGTGTTGTGCAGCCATGACCTCCCTCTGTCTGGTTCCAGACCATTCCATCACCTGAAAAGGAAATCCTGTGCCTATTGGTGGGGACTCCTCACTCCCCTGGCCCCGGCCCCTGGCAGCCCACTCTGTCTCTGAGGATTGGCCTGTTCCGGATGTTTCATTTCATCTTAATGGGATTGTACAGCGGATCCTATTTGGGGGAAACACTGAGTTTCCTTGGGTCCACGGCCGATCCAAGTGAGGTGGTTCTGGGCGTGGGCTCAGTGGTTCAGAGGTCACCTTCACGATGACTCTGGGACCTGGGGTGAGGTGCCTGGCCTCCCGGTGTCTCAGTTTCCTCATTGCTAAAATGGGAGTGGCAATAGGGCCTACCTAATGGGTCTTGTCTACAGATGAACTAAGCAGCCGTGAAACGGGCTGGGACGGAGTCTAGCACGGTCAGTGCAGACGCTATTGTCACTAGGATCATCAATAGGACTGTCATTCCTATTTGACCTTTGCTCCTAGGAGGGAATGGGGAGAAATCCGCGGGCACATGGGGCACCGAGAGGAGGTGGACATCACGCTACGCCCACCCAAGCCAGGCCACCCCGGGCTCCAGGTCTTCCTCTCCTCCCACATAAGCTTGTGCTCTCAGGGTAATGGTCCCACAGCTGAAACTTCTGGGCCAATCCCTGACTGTCCTGTAGGCTGAGCGCCTCCCTGTGAAACGGGGACCCTAACAGGACCCATGACAAGTGGACAGAGGCGAGTAGGCAAAGATGACCACCATGAAACACCCACTAGGATGACTAAAAAAATTTTTTTTAATGTTTATTTATTTGAAAGAGACAGAGCGTGAGCAGGGGAGGGGCAGAAAGAGAGGGAGACACAAAATCCGAAGCAGGCTCCAGGCTCTGAGCTGTCAGCACAGAGCCCGACGCGGGGCTCGAACTCAGGAACCGTGAGATCATGACCTGAGCCAAAGTCAGACACTCAACCAACTGAGCCCCCCAGGCACCCCAGGGTGATTTACATCTTAAAACGGATGATACCGAGTGCCGATGAGGATGCAGAGCAACCTTCCCTTCTGGCAGAAACGCAAGACGGGACAGCCACCTTGGGAGGCGGTTTGACACTTCCATGTCCGGTTAAACAAACCCCTGCCATGCGGCGGCGCCCTTCCGGCCCTGGGTGTGCACCCAAGAGAGACGAGGACCTGCGTCCCCACCGCGTGTCAGTGTCCGTGGCCGTTCCACGCACGGTCGCCAGAAACCGGAAGCAGCCCGTGCAGCACCATCCGGCCGTTTCTCTACAGTTTGGATGAACAGACGGCAGTCCGTTCACACCATCGGACGGTAGTGGCCCCCGGGCTCCCGTGTGTGAAATCCCGTGGCTGCAGCTCAAACACGTGAGCGGAAGGAGCCGGAGGGCAGGCTCTGCTCTCAGTGATTTGCGCACGTAGGAAGCCCCAGAGGAAGCAAAGCGACGGAACGGAAGTCTAGGTCCGTGGTGGCCAGGTTGAAAGGAGGAAAATTGACCAAAACGGGGGCCCGAGGAAACTTTACGGGGGGACGTGAACATTCTACAGTTCGGTCAAGGCGGTGGTTGCACCTCTATCAGCTTGCCAAGACTCATGAAACCGTGCGCCTAAAACGGTGTCTTGTTGTGCGTCGAACTCAGTCCCCGGTGAATTCCATCGAGAAGGTGAAATCGTGTCGCCGCCTTAGAACGCGGCATGAAGGGCCCTCAAAACTTTGGAGTTACCAGCAACTTCTGGAGCTTCCGGATGCATACCCAAAACAAGTGGAGGAAAGATCCTTGAAGATATTGGGCTTTTTAAAAAAGTGTATTTATTTTGTGAGAGAGAGAGAGTGGGGAAAGGAGGCAGAGAGAGAAGGAGAGAGAAAATCCCAAACAGGCTCTGTGCTGACAGCAGGGCTCGATCCTACAAACCGTGAGATCATGACCCGAGCGGAAATCAAGAGTCAGGTGCTTAACCAACTGAGCCACCCGGGCGCCGCTGAAGATATTATTTGTACACTCAAGAGTGCAGCAGTAGGGTTTGCAATAGTCAAAATGTGGAAATAACCCAATGTCCACTGATGAATGAATGAACACAACGCATTGTGGTCCGTCCATACAATGGAATGTTATTCAGCCTTAAGAAGGAAGCTCATTCCTTTTTTAAAAATCTTCACTTATTTTTGAGAGAGAGGGACAGAGCATGAACAGGGAAGGGTCACAGAGAGAGGGAGATGCAGAATCTGAAACAGGCTCCAGGCTCTGAGCTGTAGCACAGAGCCCGACGCGGGGCTTGAACCCATGAACCATGAGATCATGACCTGAGCCGAAGCTGGACACTTAACCACCCGAGCCACCCACAAGCCTCAGGAAGGGACATTCCTACACTTGCTACAACACTGATGGACCCAGAGTATACTGTGCGCAGTGACAGACGCAGAAGGACACATCCTGAGTGACCCCACTCACAGGGAGTCCCCAGAGGAGTCCTGTCCACAGATACAGAGAGTAGATGGGGTGGGGGTGGGGTAGGGGGCGGGGTAGGGGACGGGGAGTCAGGGCTTCATGGGGACAGGGTCTCAATCTGGGAGGATGAGAAAGTTCTGGAGTTCTGTTTCACATGAATGCAAAATAGACTTAACACTACCAGCTACATGCTTAAAAATAGTCAAGACGTTAAACTTTGTTGTGTATTAATTTTACCACACTTCTAATTTTTTATGCTTATTAAATAAACAAACCCAAGATGGTCTGTGCAGGTGACAAGGTATGTGGCCTGGGTCATTCCCCACCAGGAAGGCGAGCCCCCTGCTAAGGTGGGGTCAGCAGCTCAGATGCCTAAGGGGCCAGCGCAAGATGTAAGGGCTGTTCCTCTTGTTAGAACCTCAGTTAGAGAGCCGGGTCTGGGATGGGCTTGATCTTGGGATTATGAGACTCTACGCAGAGACCCGACCAGACCCACTCAACATTTGGTACCTTATTGTCCCCTAAAAGCCATAGGACACTAATGCAGTCTGCCCTCAGGACCCCTCAACATCAAAATCGAAACACACAACAACAAAAGTCCCAATTCAAAAATGGGCAAAGGACTTAAGCAGACATGTCTCTAGGGAAGAAACACAAGTGGCCAATGAGCCCAGGAAAAGATGCCCAACACGTAGGGTCGTCAGGGAAACGCAGAGCGAAGCCACTTCACACCCACGAAGTCAGCTATTGTCAGGAAAGCAGAGGGGCGCCCGGGTGGCTCCATGGGCTAAGCATCTGACTTCAGCTCAGGTCATGATCTCTCGGTTCGTGAGTTCGAGTCCCACGTTGGGCTCTGTGCTGACAGCTCACAGCCTGGAGCCTGCTTTCAATTCTGTGTCTCCCTCTTTCTCCCTCTGCCCCTCTCCTGCCCATTCTCTCTCTCTCTCTCTCTCTCTCACACACACACACACACACACACAAATAAATAAACTTTAAAAAAGAAAAAAGAAAATTAAAAAAAGAAAAGCAGATGACAAGTGGACAACCCCAGAGCCCTCACCCACCTGGTGGGGGATGGGAGGAGTGGAAAATGGTACAGTCACCATGGAAACCATGGAAAAGTCTGGGGGCTCCTCAGAAACCAAGCGTAGAATGATGCTGTGACCCAGGTGTCTCTTCGGAAAATGGGACACGAGTGCGCAAACAAGCCAATGCACGGAAGGTCACAGCGGCCGAAGCCGGTGTTACTCCGCCGCAGGAGGGGTGAGGTGCTCGCTCGAGGAGGACCCTGACAACGTGGGGGCGCCCGGGTGGCTCAGTCTGTTGAGCGTCCAACTTCGGCTCAGGTCATGATCTCGCGGTTGGTGAGTTCGAGCCCCGCGTCGGGCTCTGTGCTGACAGCTCGGAGCCTGGAGCTGCTTCAGATTCTGTGTCTCCCTCTCTCTTCCCCTCCCCTGCTCATGCGGTCTCTCTCTGTCTCTCAAAAACAAATGTTAAAAAAAAGAAAAGAAAAACAAGAAAACGTGACGCTCGGCGAAAGAAGCCACGCAGTGTGGGAATGGAGGCGCCTCCACCGAGGCGGCCTGGGTCAGCGGTTTCCAAGGGCTGGAGGACCGAGGAATGGGGTCACGCTGACGGGCACCCGGCTTCCTTTTGGGGGAGATGGAATGTTCTGGAACTTCACGGAGGGGACAGTTGCGTAACGTGAATTTAGCGGCACGAAATACCGCTGAACCGCCCGCCTGGACATGCCCCAAATGGTAAACCCGTGTGTATTTGGACACAATCAGAAGGAAACTGGGGGGGCCCCCGCGCCGCCAGTGGAGGAGGCGGGGCTCGGCGGCCGCCCCCCCTGCCCTGTGCCTGCTGAGCCCCGTGGTCTCTGGCAGATCCAGGGCTCCTTGAAGCACCTCAAAGCCATCGTCCAGTACAAGGAGCAGATCCGGACCCCGCTGCACAACCTGTACTCTGTAGGTCCTCGCGGGCCGGGCGGGCGGGGCGGGGGCGGGGCCCGGGGCGTGGGCGTGGGCGGGGCCCCAGGCTCCACCTGCCACCGCCGTGAGCCCACCCAGCACCCTGCCCGCAGTGGAGTGGCTTCCTAGACCTGGCAGACTACGTCTCGGAAGACACGCTGAACCACGTCATCGACTCCCAAAAGCCCAACCAGTGTTGCACCTTGGTCTACACCCTGTCGGTCACCGGGCCCCCAAAGGCCATGATGCTGAGCCACGACAACGTGAGTGTCCCGCCCAGAGTGGGCAGGCGGCCCCCGCCCCCCGCTGTCGTGTGGATAGGGTGCGCTCCTGGGGGTCGAGAACAGAATGGCCCACGGGGGACGGCTAAGGCGCCTTCCAGATCACTTGGACCACGGAGATCATCGCCCAGAGCCTGTCTTACAAGTCCCCGCCGGAGAAGCAGGAGGTCCTGGTGAGCTACCTCCCTCTCAGCTACCTGGCCGCCCAGCTCCTCGACATGTGGATCACCATCTCCGTGGCCGGAACCCTCTACTTCGCCCAGTCGGATGCTCTGAGGGTGAGCGGAGCTCCTGGGTCCCCTGCCGTGGTGGGTGCAGGAGAGGTGGGCGGGGGGGGGGCACCCTGAGCGGGCGGCGGGCTCAGCCCAGAACTGGAATCCCCACGCTGTCCCCCGCAACTGGCTGTGCGACGCTGGTCCTTCTCCTCCCTGGGCCTCAGTTTCCCCATCTTTGAAGGGAAGGGGCTGGAGCAGACATGAGCTAGAGTCATGGAGAATGGGGAGCATACACCCGGCTTCCACTGCAGAGAGGAAATTCCCAGCGCAGGAAGCCTAATTGAACCATTAAAAGCATATTAGTGGAAACAACCCAAGTGTCCATCAACAGATAAATGGATAAAGAAATGAATCCCGTCCATACAACAGAATATTATCCAGCCATAGGAAGGATATTCTGCCATCTGTCATCACGTGGACGGACCTGGAGGACACTGCGCAGTGACAAAAGCCAGACACAGAAGGACATGTCCTGCGTGACCCCGCTCACAGGGGGTCCCTAGAGGAGTCCTGTCTGCAGATGCAGAGAGTAGATGGTGGGAGCCGGGGCTGGGACAGGGGGCGGGGGGGGGCCGTGCTTCATGGGGACAGAGTCTCAGTTTGGGGAAATGGAAGGTTCTAGAGACGGATGGTGGGGGTGGGGTTGCACGACAGTGTGAGCGCCCTTGACGCCGCTGAGCTGTGCGCTTAGAGACGGTGAAGGTGGTGTTTTGTGGATTTTCCTTGCAATTAAAAAAAAAGAAAAAGCACGAGGTCACTCACGCACATCGTGAAACGTCAGTCACAGTCGTGTGGACTCTCCGATGCAGAAAAATCACAAAATTCCCATCGAGACAGGAATTAGGGAAAGATGAAGAAGGCTGACATCGCTGGCCAGATCCTCAGGACTCCCTCAGCCCAGGGCCTCGAAGACTCCCCCTGCCAAGGGCCGGGCAGCAAGCCATCTGCGCTCCCCGATATCATGACCCGATATCTCTCCCTCAGGGAGAGAGCTGATCGTCCGCAGGTTCTTGTTGAAAACGTGGAAACCCTTATGGACAACGAAAGTTTCAGTTTCGTCTTTTCACGTGTCACAAAAGAGTTTTCCTCCCGGAACTCTTGAAAGGCCTTTTCATAACGTCAAAGCCATCTCAGCGCAGGGGCTGGCCTCTGCCTCCGCGCCTGGCCGGGAGGCTGGCTCAGGCGGGCGCCGTGGGATTCGCCTTGCTCAGTGCAGATTTGAGTCGCCAGCATCCGTTGTTAATATTTCGGTGGCGGTCGCTGCGGCATCTCTCCTGGTTACTGAGAAGATCCGAAAAGAGTGACAAAAGTGGAGTTTGTCCGGCCCTGTTCCCCACTTCCTCCTATTCTCCCCTGTCCCCATCCCTCCCTATCTCGTCTTGTCTCTCCCTCCATCTCTGTGTCTCTGTGTCACTGTGTCTGTCTCTGCATCTTCCCTTTCCTGCTCCCCTCCTTCCACCCGTCACCCGGACTCAGAGTTTGGACAGGACCACAGAGACAGCCAGCAGCGTGGCTGAATCCTGCGTGCAGTGAGCCACGTGGGGAAGGACACGGGTCCGGCCTGCGGGACCCGCTGCTCAGGGCAGCTGGGAGCAGATGGTCCTTGCCGTCCCTGCTGGAGCTCTGGCCGTGGCTGCCAACTGCCTCCCTGTCTCCCTCCCAGCACGGGAGCCGGGGCAGCAGCCGGGAAGGACTTCTAGCACCTGCCGCGGGGCGGGGGCGGCCGTGGGGGGCTTGGCGGGGTGCCCACCGTGCCGTGTGCCGCAGGGCTCCCTGATAAACACGCTGCGAGAGGTGAAGCCCACGGTGTTCTACGGCGTCCCGTGGGTCTGGGACAGGCTGCTGGACACCCTGAAGACCAGCCAGCTCGCTGCTACCCCGTTCCGGAGGAGGCTCGACCAGTGGGCCATGTGGCTGGGACTCAGGGCCAAAAAAAGGCAGATGTTGGAGTAAGACTGGGTCTCAGGGTCGCCCAGGGCGGGCGGCGGCGGCAGGAGTGGGGGCCGCCGGGGGCCCGGGGCGGAGTCAGGAGGCCCAGCTCTGCTCCCGTGTGTCTGCTCCTCAAGGCAGGCGCATCTCCCGCTGTGCTTCGGCCTGGCCAAGAAGGTGACCTTCAACCAAGCACAGAGGCTCCTGGGCCTGCACCGCAGCCGCCAGTACTTCAACCTGGGCATGGGGCTCTCCAAGGCCACCACGGAGTACTTCCTGAGCCTCAACATGCCCATCTGTGAGCTCTACGGCTTGCCCGAGAGCACGGGCGTCCACACGCTGTCCCACCAGGAGGACTTCCGGCTGCTGAGGTGGGTCTGGGCCAAGGGAGGGGCGGGGCTGACCTTCAACGCGCCCTGCTCCCGGACCAGGTAGGTGCCCGCCATCCCCGGCGCCTCTCCTCTGCCACCCGCCGCGGACCACAGACCCAAAGGCGAATGAGTGACAAGCGGGTGAACCCGTGTGCGGCATGACTTGAAGCCCTTCTGCTTTTTTTCTTCTTTTTTTAAATTGGCAAACCATCACTTTTACTAACGGCCAATTATTTCTGACACCCTGGCACCTTGGGAGAGAACGCTTTCATTGCTGTTACAAAGGTCACAGCAAACATGATTGCCAGGTCTCTGGGGGTGGGGCGGGAATGTCGGGGCGCTGCTCCCCGCGTGTGGTTCCGGTTCGAGTCCCTCCCGAGGTCAAGCGGTTGGCGGGGGCTGCCCGTCGGAGGCGGCTTCCTCCCGCGGCTGCGCGCAGGAGGCCTCAGTTCCTGCCTCCGTTGAGGGTCCTCCTACTCGGCACCAGCTTCCCTGGTCCGAGAGACCCCAGCGAGAGCAAGGCAGACGCCACGCTGTCCTTTAGGACAGCAAATAAACATACAGGACGCCCGGGGACGTTGGAAATTTCAGATAAACGACGACTTTCGGATTTTTTTTTAAAGAATCAGTATACCCCCTACAACATCTAGCTTGGCAGCTTGGACATACTTATACAAAAATTTGCCCTTCAAATATACATCTTAAAAGGCATCTTGTATTTGATCTGGCAGCCCTATCACGGCCTCACCTCAGAAGTGGCACTTGATTATTTCTGCCACCTCTGAAGGTCGTGCAGATCAGCCCTGTCCAGGGTGGGAGGGCGCCACACAGGGCTGTGGATTCTGGGTGGCCAAAGGGATCCTTGGGAGCTCTCTAAGAGGCTGGCTACACAGCCACTGATTTAGATCCCCCCCACCCCCGGAAGATTCAGACTGTGTTGAAAAAGAACCGGACAAAACAGGGACTGTGGCAGTCATGGCCCTTTTGGGGTGCTGGCTTTCTCCCCTGCCCTCCATCTTCCTAACCCGGGGCTCACCTCTCAAACGGTGACTTAAAGCGACCGAGGCAGATCTTAGGCAGTACTATCACTGCAGCAAGGAGGGCCCAGTGCGAACTGACCGCCACTTCCCTTTGGGCCGAGGAGGCTGGACATCTTAGAGGGTGGGGGGAGGGGAGGGGGTGGGGGCCTGAGCGGTCCGGGAAGTGGCAGTCACAAAAAAGAAAGCGGGGGCGTCCATGAACCCATCGGAGTGTCTGCAGACTGGCGCTTCTCTAGAGAGAAGTGGACTTCTCCGTGTTTCTGGCAGGAGGCCACGGTGTAGGTCAGGGCCAGCGGCCTCTCTGCGGTGGGGCCGTCACCTCCCACAGGCGCTGGAGGAAAGAGCTCGTGTTCTCGCCACGATTGTTTGCATTTCAAAGGGAGGAGACAGTTCTGGGGAGTAGATTTGCATCTCAAAGGGTAGAGAAAGGACTTATCTGCATGCTTTTTACCGGAGCTAGTCTAAAAGGGGGTTTAGGCCTAGGCTGCCATCTGGGAAATGATCCTGGCAGCTTGGAGCTTTCTCGGGCAGGAATGGGGGGGGGAGGGCGGGGGGGATGGAGTCATCCTGGGGTGTGGCCTGAGCTTCCAGAAACGCGAATATTTTCTCAGGTCTTTCTGGGTGGGGGTGGATGAAATCATTCATGTGCAGAGCCCACAGTCACTAGACCTCAAGGCTAAGGCCCAGCGAGAAGAGGGCTCAGAGGAGCCGGACCGGAGTTTGGCCAGAGACTCACCACCCTTAGTGCACCTTGGCTTTGAGGGGGGTGTGGGGGGTGGGATCAACTTTCAGCAGAGACAGGACAAAGAGCCAATCACAAAGCGCGTACTCTCCTGCAGGGTCTCCCCAACCCCGAGCCCCAGAGAGGCAGGGCAGCAAGGGCCTCCGGCAGGGAGGCTGGACAAGGAGAGGTTGCTTGGCCGCAGGGAGGTGGCACTGGGAGGCTCCGTTTGAGGCCCCAGGGATGCTCCTGGATGGCTGCCTGGCCTGACCCCTCACACTGCCTGGGTCACAGTGGGGACACCAGGTGTCAGGAATCTCTCCCACGTGGGGTGTGGGGCTTGCACTCTAGGCAGCCAGGGACAGCCCTGGATGCTTCCGGAATAGATCGCTCCGCACACGACGTGAGGCAGCCCGAGGGAAATGATCACAGACGTGAGATGGGGCGGCTCAGTGAGCCTCTCAGCTTCCATTCGTCTGTTTTGGGCAGTTTGTTCACTCGGGGAGCGTCTGCACGTGCAGTCGGAGCTCCCGCTGCCCCCGGGGGCTGGGCGTCGGGCCTCTGGCTGCGGCCATAACAGAGCTCACCTACCAGGGGGCTTAAACCGCAGAGGTTTGCTCTCAGTTCTGGAGGCTGCAAGTCCAAGATCAAGGTGCCGTGGACTGAGTTCTGGGTGAAGGCCTCTCCCGGGCTTGCTGCCGGCTGTGTCCTCTCCGCGGGGGTCAGCAAGCTCATTCTGGGGACTCTTCACAAAGGACATCAGACCCATCACAAAGGCCCCACTCTCAGCCCTCATCTAAACCTAATCGCCTCCAAATACCACGCCACTGGGGGCTAGGAATTTGAGGGCGATACAATTCAGTCCGCACAGGGTGCATCCTGGGTGCTGGCTGGGCCAGCTCGGAGGCCCCGCCCTGAGTCTCCAGGCAGCAGGGGCAAAAGTGGGGCAAGGACTGGGGTCTGGGCTCCAGGGCGGGAAGCTCCAACTGTGAGAGGTGAAGCCTCAGTGTCTGCGCCCGGCCCTGTTTCCAAGGAGATGAGCAGGTGGGCCTCACCCTCGCCTGGATCTTATCGTCCCCTCTCTCCCGCCCAGAAAACTTACACAACGAACAATCCTACCCCACCCTGTCTCTTGCCTCGTCCCCTCCGCTCCCCGGCGAGCTCCCCGGGGGGGGGGGGGCAGGTATGGCGTCCCCATGCCCTGCGAGCCGGCTCAGATCAGGGGAGGGCCGCGCCTTGCCTCCCTGGGGGCTGCGCTGTTTCTGTCTCTCTCTGTCCCCTACTTTGGATCGATGGGACTCACGCAGCCCAACAGAAAAGGCCTGGGATCTGAAGAGCTGTGTGCATGAGGGCAGACGGGCAGCGGGCAGGAGGCGCCCCTGCGCCACGGGGGTCTGCACCTGGTGTATCTTTAACAACGTCCGCCCCGCCCGCTGTCCCCAGCTGCGGGAAGTCCCTCCCCGGCACCTACACCAGGACCCAGAAGAAAAGTGAGGACGGCGTCGGGGACATCCACGTTTGGGGCCGGAACGTCTTCATGGGGTACCTCAACGACGAGAAGAGAACCCGGGAGAAGATTGATCTCTACGGCTGGATGCACACGGGAGACCTGGGCCTTTTGGACCATGATGGATTCCTCTATGTTTTGGGCAACGAAAACGGTAAGGAAGACAAGGCTACAAGGTCCTCTCCGCCTCTGACCAGGCCCCACAGGGCTGCTGTGGACAGTGGTGCAGGTTGCACACAGCACAGTGATGAGGCAGGACTGAAGTCCGGCTTGGAGGAAGGGGCACCCTGTGTAGGCTGGGCTCCATCTCCGTTGTTTCTGAGCATGGGGCGGGGGGGGGGGGGGGGGGGGGGGGGGCTGTGGGCTCCCGCAGAGCTGACTCGATGCAGCTCTCCAGGACCACAACCCTCTCTCCCGCAGACATCATCACCCTCAGTTCAGGTGAGAAGATCAACCCGAACCCCATGGAGCAGCTGGTGAAGAGGTGCATTCCTATTGTCCGCTACGTGGTGCTGGTGGGCGAGGGCGCCCCCTACCTGTGCGCCCTGCTCACGCTCAAGGTGCCTCAGGGCGGGTCGGGGCCGGTGGCAATCTGGGTTCTTGGCTGGGCGGGGGCCGCTGTCCTGCTTTCAAGATGGAAAGACTGGGGGGCCTGGGGGGCCGTCGGTGAAGCGTCCGGCTCTTGATTTCCGCTCGGGTCACGATCTCGAGGTTCATGAGTTCGAGCTTTCCCTCTCCCTCTCTGCCCCTCCCCCACTCGTGAGTGTGCACTCTCTCTCCAAATAAATTAAAAAAGGAAAGATGGGGAGACTGAGGCTGGGAGAGGAGAGGCAGTGGGTCGGGGGCTCAGTGCCAGCTCCCCACGTCCCAAGCCTGGGGCACTGGCTGTGCCTGTGGGGGTGCAGAGGGACTTGCCTCTAGGAGGCGGGGAAGCGCTGGCCAAGGCTCCCAGGCCGGCTGCTGCCTCGTCTGTACAACGGGGTGGGAACCAGGCCCTCCTGGGGTCGAGGAGAGAGTGACCCGGGACCCAGGCGTGCCAGCCCCAGCGTGGGGAGCTGGGCCTGGGGGCGGCTGCGCGCCGCCTGACCTGCCGCCCCTGAATGACAGTGCCAGGTCAATCCGGACACGGCGGAGCCTCGGAACACGCTGACCAGCGAGGCGGTGGCCTTCTGCAGGCAGCTCGGGAGCCACTCCACCAGGCTGTCGGACATCATTTACCACAGAGACCCGGTGGTCATGAACTTCATCAGTCAGGGGATCAACGCTGCCAACGCACAGGTCACCTCCGACAGCGCCAAGATCGTCAAGTGGACCATCCTGGAGACGGACTTCTCCGTGGTCGGGGGGGAGCTGGGTGAGCAGGCTCGGGCCAGGGTGGGGGGCGGGTTCTGGCATGGTCGCACCCAAGGCCCTGGGGTGCTCGTGAAAATGCCAGCCTTCTCCCGGGCTGGGATCCCTGGCGCCTGCATTTTTAACCGGCGAGGAATCTGGTAGGCGGTCCCCGAGAACGGGCACGGACCTCCCTTCCTCAGGCCCCTCCATCCAGTCACCCCTCTGCATCCCGAACACACACCTGGGTCACTCACACCTTCCCCTGCAGGGGGGCGGGAGGCCCCGCCTCAGACGCCATTCTGTTTCAGGGGCTACCACGGAACTGAAAAGGGCCAATGTGGCCAAGATCTACCAGCAGGAAATTGAAAGCTTTTACGCGGAGGATGAATACTAGTGGGGGGCGGCGGGGCAGGTGGGGGGGCTCCCCCTTCCCCCAACTGGAGGATCACAGAGCTGCCTTCTAGAGGGAGGGAGGCGCCCAGCTACCCACTTTCAGCCAAGACGCCCTCTGGGGCAGATTCGGATTTAAAGGTAAAAGGAGAATGAAATTGGTTTCACCAAAGCAGTGGTGTTTACGCAGGGTGATCCCGCCCCCCCCAGGACACGTGTGGCGATGTCTGGGTGACATTCTGGGTTTGTCCCAACTAGGCAGGCAGGTGCTGGGGGCACTCGGTGGGGGAGGCCAGCCAGGGCTGTTGCCCCACAGCCCACAGGGCACGGGGGAGCCCCCCAGAGCGGGAAAAGCTGCCCGGCCACAAGATGTCAGTCACGCCGCGGTAGGTGAGGGGGTGCATACAGAAGGCTCTGGAAAAGTCGAAAACGGGTGATAAGGGCTTCTCCACTTTGAGAATCTGCACCCTCTACCTGAGAAGCCGAGGGGCTGCCGCACAGATCAGATCAGGTGCAGGATCACCCCCCGCCCGCCCCCACCGTGTTTGCAGTCACCTGGGAAGAAGGGCCCAGGACTCGCCCCGGGACCCACCAAACGCCAGCCGGACACATGTTCAACAATTACGGTTGAAACCGAAATGTTGACGGGGAAACTTCAGAGCAGCGAGACACAGAAACCGCGGGAGCTCTGGCTGATGAGGCTGTGCGGGGAAACTCTGAAAAGGGAAGAGTGCCTAACGAAGCGGGGGGAGGGGGCCAGTCCTACCAGATAGTAAATAAATTACCAAGCAGCGTAATTAAAAGCCCAGGGATGGGGCGTAAATGACGATCCGGAGAGGAGGGAAGCCCGGCTCAGACGGGACCGTGTGCAGGAACTGACAAGTGCACCAGAGAAGGCATTTCTGGTTGGGGAGGGGCTGCCTCGCCTCACTTCCGGGGCCAAAACAAATTCCAGATGGAAGAAACTTTAGGGCAAACAAGGGAGGGGGGAGGGGAAGGGGGAAAGGCAGGAAGTTGCTGGAAGAAACCGAGGGAGAGCTTCTAAGCCTTGTATCATCATCAGGGAGTAACCCCCCCCAAGCCACCGTGGGAAAAGCTTGATGTCAATGCAAGGCGTGGGCGTGGCAGGGGACGAAGGACATGGCGCAGGCACGCAGGGGACAGAACACACTGCCAAGGCTGGTGCGGGCTCCACGAGGAGCTCCTGGAAATGACTCGCGGACACAGAGGCTCGCGGACGCCCACGCGCGCTGGCAGAAGCGGGGGGGGGGGCAAGGCAGGTGCCGGGGAGGCTGGAGACCTGGGGGCACCCGTGCACGGGGTGGCCATGTGCCATCACAGCAGGGGACCGGGGGAGACGTCCAAATGAGTGAGTGCTCAGATACCCTGGGGGAAAGCGTGCCGGCGCAGGAGCTCTGTCCTGGTCGTGAGCGGAGGATGGCTCTCAAGGGACACGTAAGAAAGTGCACGCGGAAAAGACAGGAACGAGGGTCGCCGCTCACTGTGCACCTGCCCTTGGAGGCTTCGGACTGGTCTTGGGTTTGTGTCACTAAGATATAAATTTAAAATGTAGGATCTGAAAACATCCAAGGCAAGAGCATTTAAAAGGGACAGAGACGTCGTACTGATTGATGAAAGAAACACATCACGGGCGCCTGGGGGGCTCAGTCAGTTGAGCGTCCGGCTCTGGGTTTTGGTGCAGGTCATGGTCTCGGGGTTTGTGAGTTTGAGCCCCAGGTCAGGCTCTGTGCTGACAGTGCAGAACCTGCTTGGGATTCTCTCTCTCTCTCTCTCTGCCCCTCCCCCGCTGTCTCTCTCTCTCTCTCTCAAAATAAACAAATTTTTAAAAACCCACCAAAATGTACAGAAACTGTTTTCAGCTAAAAAACAAAAAGAAAATTTTAAGGGCACCAGAGACCAGACTCAAAGGCACAAGAGACCAAAGTGCTGGCTTCTCGACACAGCAGGCAGCAGACACCCACACCCCTGCCCACCCACAACTGCACTTAGAGGAAACACCTTTACGAACTAAGGACAAAACAGAGGTCTTTTTTGCACCAACAGAAGCCGAGAGAGTTCACTGGTGCTAATGAGAATTCCGCAGGTGGAAGGGCCGTGGACCCGGAGGGGCCCAGGGGAAGGAGGTGTAGACACACGTCCGAACCCGCAGGAGCATGCGCCTGGGCCTGAGTGTCAGACGTGCGAGCCGTGCCGTCCCACAGGGAGGCGGCCTCACCTGCCCGCGGGGACTCGACAGCAGCAGCCTCGCCGGCCAGCGCTTGTGACCGGTCAGCGAGTGTTTCTTAACACGGCGCCTGGCCTGCGGCAAGCCCTGCTGCATCCTCACCCCCGAGGCGCCCTTCACTGCGTCCTGGGGGGCTGGGAGCCGTGGGAGCCACTGCAGATCCTGCTTCGGGAGCTCCAGGCAGAAGCTGTCGCAGAAGACTTGCAGACTCTTTCTCCGACAGGAAGGGCAGGGCAGGGGGGGCCATGGCCCTGATGCTGGAAGTAGAAATTTTGTCTATGGCCAGGAAGAAAGGCTCATGAGGATCCCGGTGTGGCCAGCCGTCTCCCTTGCACCTGCCGTGAGCGGGGTGGCCGGGTACCAGGAGTGGAACTGTCGCAGAGTGGGCGGGGCCGCCGACGTGGGGCCTGCAACTCCGCCACTCGGGGTCCAGAGCAAAGCCTACCACCGACATGCCAGCAGACAGGCACCCCGGCTCTCAGCAGAGGCGGTCTTTGCCCACATTTTTTTTTTTTAATGTTTTAAAATTTATTTTTGAGAAACAGAGACAGCACGAGCAGGAGAGGATCAGAAAGGGACACACAGAATCAGAAGCAGGCTCCAGGCTCTGAGCTGTCAGCACAGAGCCCGACATGGGGCTCGAACCCACGAACCATGAGAGATCACGACCTGAGCCGAAGCCGGATGCTTAACCGACTGAGCCACCCGGGCGCCCCTTACCCCACATTTTCTTCCTATCTCGCCATCTATCACCGACCCGTCCACCCATCCTGCCGTCCTGTGAGGTCGGCCTTGCCTTTCAACTCCAACCTTGTCACCTGCTCCCAAGGAAGGAGCACACCGTCAAAAGCCGACAGGACCCCGGTTTCCACTGCCACGCCCCTCTTGAATTTCCAGTAGTGCCGCCTCTCCCTTCAGGAGGCCAGCCGTGCCCCCACACCCCCTCCCCTGCCCACTCCCGCGGCCCAGGCTTGCCGCTTGTGCCGGGGGAACAAAGCAGACGCACAAGGCTCTACATGTAAGTCTGCTTTCCCGTCTGACTTTATTTCACTTTTTTTTTCTATAAAACTCCTCCATAATTTCACAATTTAACAAAAAGTTTAAAATTCAGGACAGAAACAATCCTGTAACTTATTACAAACACAATTCTCCTTTATTCCTTTTACCCAGGAGTTGGTCTCAGGCTGATGAGTGCCCTAATTCCTAGTGAGACACATTCTTTGTAAAAACCCTTGTGGGTAAGAAAGGTATTCGATACCTTTTGCTTTCAGGTGTCGGTTTACATTTTGTTCAGGAGATAGCAAAACACAGAGATCTGCACTGGGGGCAGGGGGCTTAACACTAAACACGCGGCAATCACGAAGTGCTGCCCCTTCCTATGGAAGTCCCCAGAGCCCTTGTGGGCCCAGCTGCCGGGCAGCCGGGGGTGGGCTGGGGAGGGGGCCGCTGGGAAGGCTGCGGTCAAGGCCCTGGTTGCCTGGCACGTCCTTCAGGTGATCATGGGGCCAGCACTGGGCCCAGAGCAGCTCTGGGGGACAGCGCTGGGGCCTTCTGGCCAGAGGAGGTAACTGAGAAATGGGTGGGTGCTTCTGGAGGCCCCAGAAACAGCAGGGGGGGCCAGACGCTGCTGCTACTGAGGGCAGGCCAGAGCCTGGCCTTCCTCCAGCTGCTTCCTGGGGACAGCCTGGCTCGAGACCAGAACGCTGCCCGAGTCCGGTGTGGAGCTCGGGAAGGCCTATGGCCCTTCCCAGGAGCTGCTCCCAAAGGAGAAAAGCCCGGTGCCCTGGGGCTCAGGCTCCCGGCCATGGCCCCAGCGGCCTCTGTGCAGAGGGCTGGGCAGCTGCTGCCTTTCACATAGCCAATGACAGGCTAGTTCCTTCTGTCCAATGTCTTAGAGTTTCCAGAGAAGAAAGGTGCCCCACTTTGGAGTATTGTCGGCCTGCCTGGGGAAGGGGGCGGTGACAGCACGGGGCCTGCCACACAGGCCTGCCCTCTTCCTAATACCTCAAGGCAGTGGGGTCAGGAGAGAATCAGAGCAGATGGCGAGGAGGCATGGCGGTTTCCTCTGGAAGCTCTCGGGCCTTCCCGGGAGTCCTGGGGTTTCACCAGGGAGGCTGAGACTGGGGGGGCCTTGAAGGCAGGTCTCCCCAGGGAGTGTTTAGGGTCTGCCTGACAGACGGAATCGGAGACACACGCCAGTCGGGAACCACGGGGAGGGGAGCTCCGACCGGCGGGGAGGAGAGGCCCTCTGAGGCTGGGCTGGGGAGGGAAGGTGAGCCCGCTTCAGGGCCCAGTCCTCTCCCCTACATCTCGTTCAGGGCAAAAGTCAGGGCGGGGGCACTGGGGGAAGAGAGGCTGAGCAGACAGGACCCCAGCCCCCAGAAGCGCCCCCCACGAGGGCATTCTGGCAGAGAGGGAGGAGCCAGCTTGGCCCTCGGAGAGTCTCAGGCATGCGAGGAGTCGGGTCTCTGGTCTGGCGTGGACTTGAAGGGGTGGGAGGGCCGGGTCCAGCCAGACACGGGGTGCCCGGGAGGGCCTGCTGCTGGCGGGGCCTGGCTCGAGAGGCTGGCTCTGAGTCCTGATGCTCCTCAAAACACTCCACAAACTATCCCGTCTTATTTGGCAAAAGCTCATGTTTTTCAAAGTTCGAAGACTCCAACGACAGAAAGGAGGAAGAGGATCCTATTGAAGAAGGAAGAAGATGAGCCGTGGGGGGCGGTGCTCGACATGGCCTGTGGCTGGTGGAGGCCAGGAGGTCTGCTCCTGGAGGCGGCCGCGGTCTGACCAGGCGCCAAGTGCACGGAGGCCCCTGGGTGCCCTAGGAGCCGCCGCCCGTCCGTCGTAGTGTTCGCTGGCCCTCGGCGGGACCCTCTGGGCCACGGGAGCATGAGACATCCTCGGAGCCACGGAGGGGCGAGTCCTCCCCTCGCCTGGAGACGCCGGCGGTGCTCCAGCTGGGCCTCCAGCCCATGGACAAGACCAGTGGGGACATCTTAACCTACAAGTCCCACCTTACTCCCCCCACCCCCCACGTGCACTGCTGCCACGGAAACGCACACCCGGAAGCCGTCTGGCCTACAGTGCACACACACACAGTCGAGAGAGAACTGTACAGACAGAGTCCCAGCACAGTGAGAGCCCGCTGGGGGCTGCATCGGCCCTGGCGCGCGGCGGGCGTGTGGGAACCACTGGGGAGGCTGGAGGCAGTGCCCTGGCGGCTCCGAGAGGCCAGGGCAGTGAATCCACGCCCCGTGCCCTGCGGTGGAGCGAGGCCCCCACTGCTGGCCACGTGTCCTCCCCTTCTGAAGTGAGGCCTGGTGCCGCCTTCAACACACGCTGCTTCCCAAGGGGGGCCCGGGGGACGGCCCCTGAGTGTTGGGGAGCAGCGGCGCCGGCCGGCCCCCCCTCAGCGTCAGGGCCCCCGATCCGGTGGTGGGGAGGGTGGGCCGGGAGCCGACGAGGAAAGTGCAGCTGGCCGTGCGGGCCGAGGGCAGGGCGGTCACTAAGGCAGTGCTGCGGGTGGGTGAGTCGAGAGAGGAGACGGAAGGCGGGGCCTGGACGCGGCCTCCCGGGGCCCCGGTGAAGAGGGCCCGGCACCCGGCCCAGGGTCATGTGGCCACAGCCTCCAGGTAGCTTTGCAGCTTACGCACGGTAGTCTCGTCCAAGGAGAAGAGGTCAAAGTCGAAGGTGGTGTTGGTGACGTTGAAGTGGCCCGTCTCCTCAATCAGGTTTACGATCTGGAAGATGGCGGCAGGGCAGGAGGCGTCAGAGAGCAGGAGGCTGGTGTGGGGGGCCCTCGCCCCGCCCCCTGTCAGGCTTGGAGGGAAGGGAAGAGGGGGAGGGGGATGGGGAGGGGGGAGGGGGATGAGGGGAGGGCTCCCTGGGAACGCATGCCTCGTCCCAGATAAGGGACCTGGGGCCCCAGGCGCCCGCACCTGCTGCAGCACGTTGCGCTCCCTCAGGGCCATCAGCCTCCGGTGCAGCTCCACCAGCTCATCTGTGTAGGCCTGGGGGTGGAGAGAGGCGCTTAGGCCGGGGCCCCAGCCCCGCCCGCCGTCCCACCGGTCCCGGGCACAGGAGAAAGGAAGGCCTCATGCACGCCTGGGAAAGGCGGGGACAGGGCCCAAGCTCAGAGGAACCCCCCCCCCAGCTCTGAGGCCCTGCGCTCCCCTCCTGCCGCCCGCCCTGCCCGAGTCCTCCACCTTGTCGTAGGTGCCCCTCTTGAGGATCTTCTCGGGCTTGCTGCAGGACTCGGGGCTCCTCCGGCCTGACGCCTGCAGGGCAAACCCAGACCTGCTCTGAGCTCTCGCCCTCACCCTTCCCCCAGACCCTCCAGAGCCTGCCTGGAGCCCTGGGGCCCAGCTTCTGTCCTCCATCCTCTGACCCTGAGTCTAAAGGCAGCCTACCCTGGGGAAAAGACAGATCCCTGGGCTCTGGGGGGAACCAAGCCTCCCTCGGCCCCCGCCCTCAGCCTCGAGTCCTTGGAGAATACAGTCCACCTCCCTCAGCCCTGCCTCCAGGACACGAGGGCTGAAGCGGAGACCTGGCTGCCCAGGAGGCCACCTTCTCCTCTTGCTCTGAGTGGGGGCCACCTGGGCACCCCCCAGCTTACCTTGTTGTTGGGCGGGGGTGGCTTCTTGGAGGGAGGGGGCTCCCGGCTGGGCAGGCAGGAGTCAGCACTGTTGTCACTTTCACTGTCACTGAAGCTCAACCTGAACACAGGACACAGCACCCTGTCAGGTCCCCCCACCTGCTGCTCTGGGGACCTGCGTGCCCCTAGACCCCAGGAGACTGGCTCCACTGGCCACAGAGCCCCCGAGCAGCGTGCTGGCACTCTGAGGGGCCACGTGGGCTCCGGGGCCGGAACACAGCCCTGGGTCGGTCTGCTGGCCTCACTCCTGAGCTCAGCTCTGCTGCTGGCGCCCAGGGCGAAACCTCGGCACGCACCTGGGCTAACTCACTCTGGCAGCAGGCTTCCGGCGGGGGCCCGGGAAGGAGTGTTCAGGATGGCTCAGGGGAAGGGCCTGATGGCTTGGGGTTCAGAATCCCCAGCACACATGAACCCATAGCCACGAATCTCCACTCAAAACATGCTGGCCCGTCGCCTTTGGCGTTCTCCGGAGGCTCTCGGAGCACAGCGAGCAGGGGTGGAGGGAACTCTTCCGTGGGAAGAGTCTCCATCCAGGCCCCCCAGTCCCTCGGGACACCCAGGGCTTGGCCTAGTCAGGAGGAGTCCCCCAGACCTTCCCAACACATCTACCACATGGCACGTCTGCCTGCCGCTTCCTGCTCCTGAAACACGCCTCCCCACGGGACACGGCGCTGGAAGCACCGGGACACACTCAGCCAGACCCCCACCCCGGGCGCTCTGGCCTCACTCGTCTGAGGTCACGGCTGTCCTGTCCTCAGAGCGGCTTCTCCCACAAGGAGTGCCTGCTGTTCTGGGGTGGGGGTGGGGGAGGAATGACAGGCAGGCAAGAGGTCTCCTCGTTGTCCGGGCAGCGCTAGGGCGGCAGCCAGCCCAGGGGTGGCCCCAGTGGCCTGTGCACCCGCGCATCCTCCACGCCTGCGGGCCTGCCAGGGAGCAGCTCCTCAGAAAGCGGAGGGGACAAACTGGGGCTCTATCAGCTCATCTCGAGCAGCCATGGGGCCAGTGGGACCCCTTCCCTGGAGCCCCAGGAAGCCCCGGGAACAGGGCAAGAAGGCCCTTGTGCACGTCTGGTCCCTGTGCTGTGCTGGGAGCCCCGCAGGAACGGGCTGACCCGTGGTGGAGCTCCCCGCTCCCAGCGCTGAGCACCTTGCCAGGCGGTCAGCCCCGTCCCCCCTCTGGCCCGCGCCCCAGCTTCCCTTACCTGCTGGCGAACGCAAAAGCCCGTTAAGGACTCTCTCAGACACACCATCGGGATGGCGGGCTTACCCAGCACGACTGACGCAGCCCCACTGCAGCCCCTCGGTTGGGCGTCCCTGAGCCCGCTGGGTGCAGACCCAATGCCCGGCCCATCTTAATGAGCCGCTGAGGCCGCGAGGTCTTGGCCTCACAGGCAGGAAGGACTGTATCAAGACAGGGCCACTGACTCCTGGGTCTGCCCGTTCTGCAGGCCTAGCGCCGAGGCCACTTGCTCTGGGCTGCAGGCTAAGGACACGCAGCCATCCCCGAGGGGGCCGCTCCCAGGGTCTGGGGTGCTCTAAGAAGGAGCCGCGGCTCACCCTGCTCTGAGGAGAGGACAGATGTTACCCTCCCTAGGCCACTCCCCACGCGGGGGTTGTGCAGGTCCCAGGACAGTTTCCAGGCTGTCCTCGCCCTGTGCCACGCGCGTGCGGAGGGGGCGCGGGAAGCGGCCCCCTGGCCCGAAAGCAGAGGACGCAGCCTCCCCCGTACACCCCGCACCAGCCATCGGGCTTCCCGGCGCTGCCCCACTGCCCTCTCAGATGGTGACCGGACTTCCCTCCCCCCTCCCCCCCTCCCCCCAGCAGGCACCTCAGGAGCCTCAGCCTCGTGAAGCCGAGAGAGCACGTAGAGCCCAGATGCCTCGGGTGGGGTGCCCCGCAGACACTCTCCCTGGCCTGCCTCCTCGTCCCCACACCCGCCCCGCACACTCCCCGAGGGCACAGGCACCTGGAGTCCCTCCCAGCATTGGTCTTCCCAGAGGCCTCCTCGCCTGACGAAGAGTCATCTTCATCGGATTCCTCCGACTGCAGGTCCTCCACCATGGAGCGCAGGGGGCCTGGGGAAGGCAGCGGGGAGGCGGGCACAGGGCAGAGCAAGGTCAGGGCTCTGCCTGCACCTCCAGGGCCACGGGGCGCTTCCTGGAGCCATGACCCCCAGACACACCCAAACCTGCCTCGGAGGTCCCTCCGGCCACCTGAGGCCTACCACCCGCCTCCAAGAACTGCCCCCATGGCCACCCCCTTCCTGAAGGACCCCCTGGCTCCCCCATCCCCTACCTTCTTGGCCCTGCTCGCAGGCGTCTGGCCCCTGGCCCTGCTCACAGGCCTCTGGCCCCTGGCCCTGCTCACAGGCCTCTGGCCCCTGGCCCGCAGCAGGACTGCAGGGCCCCTCCATCGCTCAGGCTGAGGGGCAGCCCTCCTCTGCCCCGGGTGCGGGGAACACAGCCTCTGCCTGGAGTCACGGTAGCCGGCCCCGGCCAGGAAGGGTTAGGCAGCCAGAGCGGGGGCACAGAATCCTCCCGGGCAGCCTGCGCCCCTACTCCGGCCTGCCCAGCCCCTCAGCAACCCCCTCCGCTGCTCTGGGCCAACCGTCCGCTCCTCTCTCCAGAGGCCCACAGTTCCAGTCCCCCACAGACGGCATCTTGGTTTATATTCCTGTTACCAAGGCAACAGAGGGACACAAAGCCCTCAATTACCTTGGTCACATGATCCTGCTCGGGCAGGTTCCCCCGCCCTTCCCCGTAGATAAGAACCCTTGGAGAGAGTGTGGGCTTTGAGCATCCCATCCCCCATTCCCCTCAGCGACTCCAAGTCTGAATTCCAGGCCATACCCTCCCCCCCCCCCCCATCCGATCCACTCCTCGGCTCTCCCCAACCCTTGAAAAAGGACTCGAGACCATGGGGGCAGGAAAATCTTGGTCCAGTCCAGCAGAAGTAATGGCTCCAGCTTGAGGGTGGGCCCCTCGCTGCCCTCACTAAGCACCCTGTGGGCTGGGGCCCCGAGACCCACCCTGAACCCAAGGAAGTCCCTCCCTGCTCTGGGGCAGCCCAGTGGGCCTTATGCCCTCGCGTCCAAGCCTCCCCAGAAGACAGAAATGAAGACTGCTGGAGTCTGAGCCGCAGTGTCAGCCAGATACACAGCAAGAGCAGAGCATCTAGCCCCATCCACAGAGAGCTATGCTGGGGGAGGGGGGTGAGGATGGGGAGGGGGAGGGGGGAGGATGGGGGTGAGGACGGG